>JFHB01000041.1:0-195597 GCA_000729835.1 Atkinsonella hypoxylon | reverse complement strand
TCTTGCTACCTGTCCATTAAGGGGAGGAGGGGAGGGGGGAGGGGGGGCTCAGTGGCCCACTGAGCGACAATCACTGACCTTGCTGCTGTGTCATTGTGTGTACGGAATACTGTCAACTGGTACAAGGGCCGCCAGCACATCTCGAGCTTCAATTCAATGTTGTCAATCCTTCGTATCCATTTATATCCCTCAGAGCGCGCAATGGCAACAGCAAAGGTCGCGAACCGGCTTATCGGCCAATCGGACAAATCGAGACACCGGGTACATGCTGCAGCTAGGTAGTAGGTTACTGAAATCCAAGTATCTCCAGTCTCTACCTGCATCTTGTCTGGTAGCTAATTTTTTTTTTTTTGTAAGTCGGGTGTCTAGTGCGCAAGCACCCGCCTATCGGCATTTATGGTGGGTTACAGAAGTTTGTTGCTGTGCGTGGGTAATTACATGCATACCTAGGTACGAAAAAAAAAAAAAAAAAAAAGAATTTCAACTTTCCCAGCAGCTGTCCGGTGTACCTTGCAGAAGTGGGGCGCGTGACCCGGCTGTAACCTTCCCAGATATGCCTTCGCATACCACTGCGCGTCCAAGCTTGAAGACATCAGCCTCGTTCTGGCATCAGTCAAGATATCGGGAGCCTGCGTGTGAATCGTCACCTAGGCCCCGTGCGTCGTCTCTCGCCCCATTCATCAAATATCCTGCATAGTTCGGAAACGGGTTGGCCAAGCTCAAAGCCAGCAGCTTGATCGAGATATTCCTCGGTGCCACGTCTTGATGCGACATCTGGATGTTAAATTTAATTCGTCAACGCCAGTGAGCTGTTGAAGCCACTTCAACTTGAACACACGGTCCCACCAGGAATTGTGTTTCGACGTAGAGCCAACGAAGCAGCCCGCTTCAAGCTCATCCGCAACTACTCTGCCCAAGGGAACAGCCTTTGGATGCTTGAGACGACACCAGAGACAGGTCTCGTGTCAATTGTACACCAAATGCCGGACGAGTTCGACGTTGGGGCAAATCTGCTCGGGAACTAGTCTCAATGGCATTGGATAGCTCTGCTGTATCGAGTAACGGCCCAAAGACATGATGTCTCGTCATCTGCCTATTTCTTATTATTGCGTTGCCACGTCTTTGATGTGTGTAAGGCATGAAGCTCGGAATTTTCAGACAAACGCCATATTGGCGAATGGTCTCTTCAGCCCGCACGTCTTGTGGAAAGCCTTGTGTGAATCATGTCCATGCCTCTTGAGTCTTCATCCTACATTACACTCTTTCCAGTCAAAATTGCGAGCCCGTTGGCCCCCAGCCACCCGAAAAAGCGCCAATATGTGCAGATAGGCAGAAAGCCACTTGGCCAAGGAAACAATCTCCTTATTCACGCGAAAACTCAAAATATATAGCTAGGGCACCTTTCTCCGCGGTACGTCTTCCCGCTTCGGGAAAGATTATTTACTGCAATAACATTGGACCACATGTCAAGTATCATAGATGACCTGGATATTTAGTGCATGACAACCGAGCTTGCAGTTTCGCTTGTGTAAATGTTGAAGACAAGATATGCGAGATGGAAACCTAATAGTATAAAACCTTCACCTGACAAACCGTTAAATATTGTTCCCACGACGTTCACCGCTATGTCGAGCTTGGAGTTCTTGAATGCCCAGTTTTGAAGGCGGAGAGATTTCCCGAACACACTGCATGTACCTAGTCCAATCCAGCCCATTCGTCCTCCTCTTCAAAATGATCTTGCCTCCCTTCCAACTTCCGTCGCTTGGTCGCATCCATCGCCCCCTTCCTATTATGTTCCTTCGTTCTCTCGTAGCCGCTCCTGGACGTGATTTTCGCCTTGCTTCCACTGTCGCTTCGTCGCGACTCTACGCCCCGTTCCTTCAGCCTCTTCCTATCCGCCTTGCCCACGTTGGGAAGCACATCCAAAAGCCATTTCTGAACACCAGCCTGCTCGCCCGTCCTACCGGCTTGTTTCTCACTCACGGCGATGACATTGGCGACTGTTTTCACAAATGGGATGTCTTCCTTTGTGTAGAACGTGACGGCGACGCCACCTTCTCTGCCGGCTCGTCCGGTTCGTCCTGCGCGATGGACATATGCGGCCGCGGAACCGGGTACATCAAAGTTCACGACACCGTTGACGCCGGCAAAGTCGACGCCACGAGCGAGAACATCGGTTGTGATTAGGACCCAGATCTCGCCGGCTCGGAACTTGCGCATGATGGCTGATCGGGCCGAGTCAGTGAGAGCGCTGTGTAGTGCTGCAATACGTGATGAGCCACCGGCCTCTAAGGGTATGTCGTACTTGAGCTCTTCGTGAAGGGCCACTGCTCTGTCAATGGTCTGTGTAAAGACGAGGAAAGGGGGTCGCAGTGACGGGCCTGAGTCGCCGCTGCCTGTCGGATGTAGAAGTTGACGTAGGGCCAGCAGTTTGCCTTGTTCACTGGCTGTGTATATGAGCTTGTGAATGACATTCGGGACTACCGTATCCTTCAACCCAACGACCAGCCTGAGAAAGGGCTTTTGTGTGTTTCCCGTCAGCTCTGCTCTAGTCTTGAGTTCCTCTGCGACCAGGGACTCGATGTTGGAGCCCATCGTAGCTGACCAGAATGATGCTCGTAGATCCTCATTAGTGCAAGCTGTCCAAACTTTCAGGGTTATCTCCTTGAACAACGGGTCTAGGAGGACATCTGCTTCGTCCAGAATCAGATCGCGTACCGTGGGAAGGACTTTGTAGGTACCGTTCGGTCCAGACTCCAGGAAATTGAGCAAAAGTTGTGGAGTGGTGACGAGTATGTCCGTCTTGGTCTCTGGATGGGGCTTCTTGATCTTTCCTTTGCCATTGTTTTGTGGTTTCGTCTCTTCTGATGACCCAGATTCGTCTTCATCGTCAGCTTCCGAGCTGTCTTCAACAATAACCTGTTGGTCGGCCGCCAGCTGTGTTTCCTTCTTCATAGCCACGATTTTAATCCCTGTTCCTTGCATAAGCTTGTTGCCTTCGTTTACTATTTGATGAACCAGCTCTCGCGTCGGCGCAAGGATGAGAGCCTCCAACTCCCGAACGCCGTCAATTCGCGCCTTTTCACGTCTCTTCATAATCTGGTCAATTGCCGGAATGAGAAAGCTTATTGTCTTGCCACTTCCAGTAGGTGCGACAGCCAGGAAGTCCACCCCATGTTCCAGATCTGTTATGCCTGTCAAAGCAAGTTCAGGACGTAGCAACAGAGGCAAGCTACCCATTTGCACCTCAGTCGGGAGTCGATAGCTCTGCTGAACTAGATTTTCGACGACAGTGCGTGATATTCCGTATCTCGTTCGCAAGTCTCCAAAAGATTCTAATGGTTGCGGGAAGAGCTGCTTCTTCTCATCCTTCTTCCCATCCTTCTTCTCTTCTAACACAGCCTTTTGCTTCTTTTTCGACTTCTTCACTTTCTTCTGTTCCTCATGCTTTGACAGCAAGGTGATCTTCAGACGATGCGACCGTAATAGCCGTCGGCATTCTTCCTCTGTCAACTTCTTGGCGGGAGCTGGTTTGGGGCTTGTTGCCCGTTCGCTCGTTTGGGATTCACTGTGTTTGCTCTCGGGTATTTCTTGCTTTTGTGCAAAAAAGTCCACTACAGGTAATTCTGAAGGAGCAAAAGCTTCCCTCTTGTCGCATGTTCGTTTCCGTTTCAAGCCGCGGACTTCATCGTGGTAGAGCTGTGGGTTGGCTTTGGTGCCAGCAGAGGGTAATTGAGTTGAGGCGTTGAACCTGGCAGCATCGGCCTTGGAAGTCTTCTTGGTCCCGCGGGACAAGACTTTTAAAATATCCATAGTCAAGAAAACGCTGCTTAACTCCTGCTTGTCTGAGGTGTGGGCTGCTGAGAATAGTGAGCAAGTAGCGTTACCTACACGATCAATTTCGGATTGTGAAGCTCCATGGAAAATTTTTAGATTATTTGTCGGTGGCCTTGCGGCAAGGCTCGGGCGGGGTGTGGGACCGCCCCTAGCAAGCATGGAATGGAAGCAATGTTCGACTTACGCTGAATGACTAGTTATATGTTTATCAGCGAAGTTTCTGGTCATATAGTGACACATAGTATCTTTTTCTCTGACGGTGCAAGTTGATTCTCCTGTTAGTTAATGACACTGGACCACATAGCTGTGAATCGAAAGTTGTGACCATGGACCCCAACCTCCATGCTTTGGCACACAACAGCGTTAAATTTTATCTAGGAGAGAAAAGCTCTCAAGTTTAAAGTCATGTATAGTGCGCTCAAGTTGAGACAAAGACCGTATAAAATACTCTATGCCACGCGATGTGATCCATGTCCAAGCCATCAAAACAACAAGCCCAGATATTATTCCTCAAACGCCATGAAACAAATCCAGCGCCCATCAATGCACATCCTCATCCTCATCCTCCACTCCTTCCCTTCCCTCCCCATACAGAACCTCGCAAACCCCTGCCAACGGGATATCCATCACCGCATCCGTCCCCTCGTTCCAAACCTCCCTCCACCGTAATCGCCCATTGCTATCGCACTTCCTCTCCTTCTTCCCACTTCCTCTCAGCCTTCCTTTGGAGTCAATTACCGCCGGCTTCCCTGCCCCATCGACAATCGTCTCCACGCTATTCATCGGCACCGTCAGGATCTCCGTGTTGTACGCCGCAAGCGCAATGTATATGTAGCACAGTAGCATGACGATGAAGGCGGGGATGGCAAGCGCCCACCATCGATTGGGATAGTAGTATATGCCGAGAGCGTGGAGGAAAGGCGAAGGCAAGTAGCTCCAGAGGAGGTATATGAGGAATGTGAGGCTGCTGAAGAGGTAGAGTACGAAGCCGTAGTATTCGTACGTAGGCACCTTAGGAGCCGCGCGAGGAACGGGAGCGATGTTCTCATCGTCAGACGGATCGGGCGTCGTAGGACGGGAGGGTCGTAGGAGAGATGTTAACGAAGGGGAGGGAGGGAGTGGCGTGGGAGGGCGACCGTAAAACGGAGGCGCAAAGTAGTTTTGTGACAGTGCTCGTGGAGGGAAGTCATGGTCGGAGCTTGATCCAGAAGACTGGTTGCTGGAGAGGTAATCCTCGTCTTCTCCTTCTTCTTCTGATGCTGACATTATGTGCGGGCTTGGCGCAGCGGCCTGGTGTTCGCGTTATTCGTGCCTAACGAAAGATGATGTTGTTGCGTTGAGGGAAACAAAGTCCAAGGGTCAGGCGTGGAGTTTCCACCGAAAAACCAGAAACCCCAGCGACTTCTCCATTTTCGCAGATCATCAAGACCGAGACCGCATCATCAGTCAGGACAATCAGCAGCGATGATGCCTCAGAACGTAGTAAAGTCCCTGTCATTCATGCCAATCCTACAGCTAATTGCAATCGTGGCCTCGTGATTTTTCTATTTTCCTTTATGGTTTCCAAAATTTTGTCCCATCCTCGCGTAGTTTGCAATTACAAGGATTGAGAGGGCCTCATGTTACAAATTAATTACACTACAGGAACATGCGAATCGAAATCATCGAAATCATCGAAATCATCAAAATCATCAAAATGAACCGCGCAGTGTGGAATAGTTGCAAGTAAAGTATTACAGCGCGAATGCCGTCATTATACATCTAGTATACATCTCATGAATATTTAATGCTCAGCCGTCAATTGGACATTTATACTCCCGCTCTCGCCCAACGCCGTTCTCCTGCTTCTCCTGCAGCGAGTCCAGGCAGCTCCGATGATAAATGTGCCGACAAGCCAACACTACTAGGGGACCTAAAGGCGCGTCTTGACCGACCGCACCAGCGTCTGGCCCGACAAGCATGCTGGACGGGCGGGTGTCGAGACTTTTGCCTTTGTTCTTCACACTTGACTCTCCTGCCTTTTCTTTGGCCTTATCCGCAAACGAGATCTTCCTTTCTCTTCGTGCTGCCTCTTCCGCTCTTTGCCTATCCTCCCATGCCTCAAAGACGGATTTGCCGGCAACACCGGGACCCCATACGCGCCGAGTGCACGCCTCACACGTTGATCCTTTTGGTCTCCATCCTCGTTGTCGTAGTTGTACAGAACGATTCACGTTCATGAATAAATTTCGTTCCAGCAGACGATTAGACAGTCGTAGAATCGATTCTTCGTATGCATAAGCTGCAAATATTGACCCCAATACTCCTCGTAGATCAGCCAGGTTCGGCGATGAAGCTGCAGCATTGGCGAGAAAAGCGCGCAGGATTTTTAAGAATGACAAGTTATTTCCTGCATTAGACAATAAATTCGAGCCGGCCTGAACCTGATTTTGGCTGGACGTTGCAGTGAGCAGAGAAGTGAATGTGTGCTGAACGAGTGAACGGAGAAGTGTCGTCATTTTTCCGCCATCGAGCTCTGATGTATGCAATTGGTCTTGGATGGAAGGTGAAAGCTTCTGCGTCAAGTTCACGCAGGCGTCAATTAACTTCAGCCATAAACATTCATCCGCTGACAGACCATCATTCGAGGGTTCTCTGCTCTTTCTGATGACCTTGAAATTTTTGGATGTTTTCGTTTGGCCTTGACAGAGCCATATTCCGATATGCACGTACTTTTGCAGGCTCTCTAGAAGATCCATTACCGTTGACTCCAGGTCTCCATCATCGCCAGATTCGCGACCTTCAGACAAAAGGCCTTGCAGTGCCAATTCAAGGGTGAACATATGCTTAATCAAACGGTCCATCGCTTGGTCAACCTGGCCGTCCCGAGCCATGAGAACGACTGCAGCATCAACAACACCGGTTTCTTCCATAGTTGGAAGCAATTGCTCTAGTCGCAGATCTGCGTGCTGTCTCGTGCTGATAAATGTCGTAACGTAGGAGGGATTAAATCGGCACATAAGCTGAATATAATGTTCAATAAGGCCTTGGTCTCCAACGCGATTCTTTTCATTATCATCTCCACTTGGCTCGATCAACGATTTGAGGTATGCATGCTGTAATTCTGGCTCATCTGATACAGACTCGACAATATGCTCTTGAAATGGTGTGGGTTGGCGGGCTAGCACGTTGGCTGTCCGCTCCGGACTGAGTTCTAACAAATCACGACAATGTTGTTTAATGATCTGCTGCACTTCATATAGCTGTCGAGTTTCAAGCTTGTTCTCAGAACGTAGGCACTCGGCGATACACTGAAAGACCGACCCCTGGTCCTCGGGATCTTCGAAATATGTCGCAATGAGATCCCCATACTGATGTTCGAGTCGAAAGATTCGCTTCAGGATGCGGTAGAAACCCGCTTCTTTGAACAAGAGTATGAATGATTGTATATCTGAGGGTTGGTAGACAGACAACAAATACTCCGCACTAAGTTGCGCATCATCAGCAAGATCAGTGCCAGGATATTTGCAAAGACCTGTCAAAACTTTCGACAGACTTGAACCTGAGAACAGAAGATACTGAGGAAATTTGGGGAGGTTGCGAGCGATAAACATGTCCAAGTAGATGGTATCCTCAGGAGCAAACTCGTTTGGGTTCATGATGTCGAGCAATATAGACAGGACGTATTGACGATTGATTGTCATACCAAAAATCTGCTCCTCAGGCATGTCCACTCGAGACGCGCCGTTTACCTGATCATCTGTGAATTCGTTCAGGAAACTGTCCTCAAATGCCTCATTGAGGGCGCTCAAGAAGCTTGGGGCATCGAACTTGAGAATCATGCGGAGATAAGGAAAAGCAGGCTCGGCCTCCTCATTTGGCCTTGTTATGAACTCCTTACCGCTGGCTTTTGGCCATTCAATTGTCTTTCCAGAAAAAAGAAACCAGTATATTTCTGCTTTCGCTTTTGCAGCCGTCTCCTCAGCCATCCGTTCGCCCGTAGGATAAACTCTTCCAGTAAGAATGTATGACAAGTATGGAAAAATCTTCAAAGCATTGACACTGAAGTAGTCTTCTTCTGTGCTGCCAACTAGATTACTCCGATTCGTCATGAGTGGTACTAGCAGGCTCAACAACTCGATCATAGGTGTGATGTAATCACCAAAAGCTTGATTCCAAATATAGGTTAAGGCGTCATACAGGCTATGCTTCCTGCACAAGAGTGTAAGTTGATCCAGGTCGAGGGTGGCTGTTTGCATATGACATATCATCTCTTCAAGTCGACTTTCCCAACCTTTAGAAACATAGTGATTTACCAAATTCTTGACTACCGCTGGCGGGATGATGGTGATGGTCTCATCAAGAATGCGAGGCTCAAGGACTTCCAAGAACAGGCCTTCGAGTTCAGCTTCGCTATACCAGTCGTACATTTCATCAAACAAGAAGCTGGGGGCCTTGATTGCTTGACACGCGGCAAAACATGTTTCCGCAAGCTCCCTCAGATGATCTGAATCATCGCCATCTTTGTGCATCCTCCTTTGAGTGAAGACGTATTTCAACGAAGCTGACATGATTTCGATGATTTTGTCCTGGACCATGGGGTGTCTTAGGGTAGCATCCTCAGGTAGGCCAACTGTCAGCTTATCTGCGTCACCGGTATAATAGGACGTTGCTAATCTTATGGCTCCAATATAATCGCCAAACTCCATCAATGCAATGAGACGGTCAGCCCAATTGGACAGGGCTCCGATAGATAGCTCATTAAAACCAAGCAAAAAAATTCTACCTTTGTAGGCTCTAAAGCTCATATAGAAGGCATCAGCCACTACGCCATGCATGCTTTCATCTTCTTCGTCAAATTGCTCGACGAGAGTATGTAGTTGTTTGGAGAACAAATCGGTATGGTAAATATGCTTTTGCAACAAGTCGAATGCTTCGGTCATTCGCATGCTTCTATCTTCGAGAATAATCAAGCGCTGGGAAATGGTGAGCACGACTAATACAGATCGACTGAGCCATTGCACGGCCGCAATGGCTTCTTCGCATTTCCATCTGCTCCTAGCTTTGAATGTGAGTGATGGAGGTTGGTCTTTGTCATCACCCTGAATCTCATCCACGTCGAGCACAGTAAGAACGTTCGACCAACTGTAGGCAAGCTTTACCTTAGATATATCACTTCCAGTATGAATGTCAGCAGTCTTCAGTTTGACAGCCGGGAACCAAGCAAGACAGCCTGTCATGGCGCTGTGCGCAGGGACGTCCTTTGGACGAGCTGACTTGTGTTGCGTTTGTGCAATGGGGGTTGTGGAGACGATGACCAGCAAATAAGGCGTAAGCATAGCCGTGAGTCCGAAAGTGTCCGTTCCTTTCTCGATATTCCCCAGCGGTAAAGGGGCAAAGGCGAGAACCGTGCTAGGCTTGATCGGTTTTCCTAAGGGTGCTGGCGCATTTGGATATCGACCTAGGACCCTTGTCGTTTTCACAGTTCGGCCCAAAGCCCCAGTGCCTCTAGTCGCCAAATGTGAGAAAGCCATTCCACGATCGTCAGCCGACACTAGAGCTGTGTGGCGTGTGCCGAGAAAGCCAAGGTGGATGACAGCTGCATTGGGAACGTGGCCATCGGCAGTCTTGTTTTCAATCTGACTCGTATCCAGGTGAGGGATGGACAGAAAGGGTCTTGAAGCTCGGCTGGTATCCCATGTAAAGATATCCCCATTAACATGGCCGCCGGCGACGGTGGTGTGATCAGCCGAGATGGCAATGGCTGTGATTGAGCCAGATTCAACGGCTATAATAAGAATTAGTCGAGGGCTTCATCCGCTAACACTGCCTATTTAATTACGTACCCTTGGTACCTGATCCAATAATCATCTTGAGGTTTTGATGGAAATCAAATAGTAAGATTAAGCCCTTGGAAGTACCCAAGACGATTAAAGCGGATACAGCAAGACAAGTAGGCGACCCGAAGTTACGTCGACCGGCTTCGGAGAACGCCTGACTATTGATCTTGTTTAGTCTCGTCCATCGAACAACCTCCCACGGCGGCGTGGAAGTGTCAACCTCGGTGTGATCGAAGAAAAAGTTGGAATTGAGAGATGCGTTGCGGCTGTGGCCCAAGAGGAGGGCTGGAGAGGAAGCGCGTGGCGTATTGGAAGAGGACGAGGTTATACGAGACTGAAATCTCCTGTCGAACGGCCTGAATGATGGAGAAGGACTCGCTAGACCAGGTCGGGAAGCTACGGACGGCAGTACACTGCTTCCGGGAGAGGACATATATGAGCCCTGAGGGGCAGTTAGCTCGTAGTTGCGCAATGAAGGCTGCAAACTACTGAATTGGTGATGGCAAGCTTACCGGTAGAGAATCACCATGCCCGGAAGCTACAGAGTCAACAGGACTGCCCGTCCTCTCAGGAAGAGAGTCAACCAGGCTTGCATCTATCGAGCTTCCTTCGGAGACATCCCCTGGCCCTTCTTGGGGTTGCGAGTGGTGATTGGCACCGTGGATTTCATGGAGGCTGCTCGTTTCTTGCTCTTCAAGATGAGGCGTATCGGAGTTGGCATCGTGTTCTATTGAACATTTGTCATGTGCTACAAGCTCTCCAAGTGGAGGCCTGTATTCTTGGTCGGACATGCTGTCTGATGTCCATCACATCTTCGAAGTGCTGTGCTTGATATGCTATACATGCGTACCTATATCGATCTAGGTACCTAGGTAGGTACCTATCAGGGCTGGGCAGATAGCTGTCGCGCTCAAGATTGCGGATGGACACGGCGGTTTCGGCGTTCGGAGAACGGTAGGCTCTGAGAGCAGGAAAGGCTTTTTTTGTAACTCTTCAGGCTGCGCTGATGCTGCAGTCACCGGGAAGCGATCCTCTTGAAAATGCGCATGGGATGGATGGTGTTTGCTGGTGGCTGGAGCTCTCTAAGGTCGCGGCTAGGGCAGGGCAGTACGTCCTAAACATTGAGGCGATAGATAGCGAGACGACAGGTGAGCTATAGCGGGCCGGAGATTCCCCGACCATTCCCATTCGCTGTAGTTCCGGTCTTCGCTATGCGCCCCGCGTGCACGGATCAATCGTCAACCTTCAGTAAAAGAAGAGGATCACGGTCATGAAAATTTAGGATCAAGATTACTACCGCATCAGCTCTGCTTGAACTCCAATCAGTTTGACTTTCCTGGGTACGGCGCTTATGAGCACATTTAGCCCTGGATTCTGGAAGCAGTGGACAAGATTTTCATGGAGTTATGAAAACTACCAGGAATTGATCAAGCCACCGATTAGGAAAGATCGCCAGCTGTCACGTGGCCTGTCTGCTTCTAATTACCAATGATACCTCGCAGACTTAGATTTCCTCCCCGCGCACTCCTGGTATCCAAGCTTTCGCGCATCGCAACCAACAACAGATGCAAAGACTACCGCCCAGTCGGACTATTCTTACGTGCCGAACGTCAGTCCCGCAGCATGATTCCTAGCCTAAGCCAAGGCTAGCTGTTCTCAGGGTTCAGGTCTCCATTTTCTGACTCGGCGTTGAGAAATCGACTTGTGGGGCCTTGGCACTTGAAACCCAGACGTTTGAGCCTCCACAACTTTCTGAAACTCCCATGGCCGCTGCCATCACCCGCGTGACTCGTTTCTTCACAGCCCTGTTTCCCTAGCCAAAACGAGGTGAAACCCAGTCGATAGCCATATTATGCCGTCTTGCAGCCGCACTCTGGCACTTTTCTGCTACAGAGTTTGTCCACTCAAGTTCTGTGCCCACTGACTCCGAAGCTGGGCTTGCCGGATCGACGCGTATTCCACCCAACACTTTGATACATTCCTTCTACAATGTGGTCTCAGGACAGAGGGCATGAGAATAAGCACAGTGAATAGGTTCGCGGGGATTGCTGCCGGCAGTATGATCGATCAGCGACAGTTGAACTAAAGATAATGTCGGTTGAATAGAGCTGCCCGCGCTCGCCTGACTATCATCCCACAACAGGTGGACAGGATGGAGATTAGTATCTGGGTTCAACCAAAATGCCATAATTATATGCAACTTGGGTATGTATAAACAATGAAAACAAATTTAGCGAGTTCAACTTGTTCATGCAAATGCCCGCAGATTTCCGAGGCAAATGCATACTCCAAAAGTAGCTCCCTGCATTAGTTGGTCGACCTCAAAATAAGATATCGGGAACTAGATCCTTGGATCGCACCTGATGGGAACATCTCATTTATGAGCTGGAGGCCAAAAGCATGCTCGAATTTTGATGCGTGATAAAAATGACTCGTTCACATTCACACGATGAGTTTGTTGGCGAGTTGTTCACCCTACCTGTAGCCGGGGTGCGCTAACCAAATGGGCCACACAGGAAAGTAAAACAATTTTCAACCCTGGGCTGCCCCTTGTGTCAGAGATCGTGGCAAACATTGTCAGTCTCACCATGTTGTTAAGTAAGGCACTTCCTCAATCGAGTATTGAGTCCACCAGTGCCTTATTGCATACACTCTGATGCTTGGGAGCTGAGCGTCGTGTAGTCTGTCGCAGGCCGACAGGATTTCCCCTTCCCCTTCACTTCTCTTCTTTCTGTTCTTATTTCTCCTGATGATTTTATCTTAAACGGAGCTTTACTTTTATTTTTTTGTACCCTCTGTATCGAACCCTTGATCTTCTCAGTAGCCTACATTTTTACTTTTCATCATGGCTTTCATTTCAGTCTACCGAAGATGTCGTCTCTTACTTCCAGTTCTCCTTCTACTTTCTGGCATGAACATGATACAATCGGGTCTGGCACAGCAAGAAGTCGCCTTGAATACTTTGGATGCGACCAAGGATGTGACAGACTCGCCTACTCTTCCCGACGTAGCGTTATCTGATCCAATAGGTGCTATTCTAGGGGACGCTCAACTTCGACGAACGTATATGGCCCTTGTCAGCATGTTCAGTGATACTTCAAGGGAAGCTGCCGGTCGATACGGTGTTTTAGAATTGACTATGCTGTCCAATGATCTGGACAGCCATATCAGGGACGTCAATGCTAATACAGAGGAGTCCTACCGTCTCGAGTTAAAGAGAAGCTTCCCAAGAGATGACGACGAAGATAAACTGGATAAGCGGGCAGGACCACTAGATACATTGACCAAGGATAACTCTCAAAATGCAGCGCCAACGGCGGATGGCGGTACAAGTAGCGCCAATGCCGCTGGAAACGGTCTTCTAGGCGGCCTGATCGGGAACCTGGGGAACCTCATTCCCGGCCTTGGGGGAGGAGGAGCCGGCGGAGGCGGTAATCCCATAAGCGGTCTCATTTCAGGCGTCGCAGGCGACCTGATAGGCAAATTTCTCAATGCATCTGGGGGCAGTTTTGTTGGCGCAGGCTTTTTCGGCGGTGTTGGTGCTGGAGAGGGTGCAGCTCAAGCGCTCAATTTGGCAACTGCTGCAAATTCGAAAGCGACCGCTGAGAAAGTCGCTCAGGAGAATGGTATGGCAAACTCTGGGTTCAATCCAGTCATCCAAAATGCAGCGATTGGGCTCTCAGCCACGGCAATCAAGGCCGCCATGAGCAGCAACTTGCTTAAGACGCCTCCTTTAGCTGCCCTTGCCGCGGCCTTAGGTGCTGGAGTCGGTAATGGAGGCGCCATAGGCTTGAGATTGGCCAACCCGAACGTGCAACCGTCACTCAATGGCTCCAGCATCGAGGATGTTCTCGGAGGACTAGGCTTCGGAGCTACTCGAGCTTTCGCCGAAAACTTGAACGTCACAGGAGGCGTTACGTCTTTCCTTCCGCCCATCGACTTTGGAGCTGCAGCAAAGGATGTCGGAGATGGTATTGGCAAGGGAGCGGCTCTTGGTTTAAAGTTGACCAACAATACCGCTATTGAACCTCCACCACCTGCCTCTCAGTCAGATATTCCAGGCATAGCTGGCACATTGGCCTTTGGTCTAAGCAAGGGTCTCACTGGCTCTGTCGACATCAATAGTATCGGGGGCATGGTTCCTGGAAACCTTGATATTGGTGGTGCTGCTCTCAGCGTGGGGGCTGGCCTTGGTAGCGGTGCTGCCAAGGGACTGAAGCTCGCACCGCAAGATAAAAACCTGGCGCCGCCGCCGCCCCAATCTGCCTCAGATATACCTGGTATTGCGGGGACTTTTGCCTTCGGACTCAGCAATTCCTTTACGGATAACATCAACATTAGTCCTCAGTCTCTAGGATCTATGCTGCCTCCAATCAACTTTGGAGACGCTGCTCTAGATATCGGCAATGGTATTGGTAAAGGAGCGGCTCTAGGGCTGAAGCTAACTAATAACACAAGTATCGCACCTCCTATACCACAGTCTCAGTCAGATATTCCTGGTCTTGCTGGAACACTAGCATTTGGGCTAAGCAGAAGTCTTACAGACTCTATTGATCAACAGAGCCTTGGCAGCTTCGTCCCTGGTAATATTGATATTGGTGATGCTGCTCTGAGCGTTGGAACAGCTATCGGTAATGGAGCGGCTCGAGGACTTAAGCTTACTGATAGAGATCTGGCGCCTCCACCACTAAAGTCAAATTCGGATATTCCTGGTATTGCCGGGACGCTTGCATTCGGCCTAAGCAACTCCCTAACAGATAACATCAACATTAGTGCTAAGAGCCTAGGGTCTATGCTGCCTCCAATCAACTTTGGGGATGCTGCATTAGGCATTGGTAACGGTATCGGCAAAGGAGCAGCTTTAGGGCTAAAGCTCACGAATGACACAAGTATCGCACCCCCAATACCACAGTCTCAGTCAGATATTCCTGGTCTTGCTGGAACACTAGCATTTGGGCTTAGCAAAAGCCTTACAGACTCTATTGATCAAAAGAATCTTGGCGGCTTTGTTCCTGGCAATCTTGATATCAGCAGTGCTGCTCTTAGCATTGGAACAGGCATCGGTAACGGAACGGCTCGAGGGTTGAAGCTCACCGACAAGGACCTAACGCCTCCACCGGCTTTGTCGAACTCGGATATTTCTGGCATTGCAGGAATTCTTTCATTTGGTCTGAGCAACTCCCTGACGAATAGTATCAACTCCAGCACGCAAAACCTTGCTTCCATGATCCCACCTATCGACTTCACTTCAGCCGCCCTCAGTGTAGGAGATGGCATTGGAAAAGGAGCAGCGTTGGGCCTGAAGCTGACTCAGAATGATACAAGTGGTTTTGGGGCGCCATTGCCTCCCTCTGCACCGTCATTATCTGACATTCCTAAGATTGCGGGCACTCTTGCCTTTGGACTGAGTAGAAGCCTAACAGAGTCTGTCAATACGAGCAATGTAGGCGTGGGCAGCTTGATCCCCGCAGACTTTGACATTGGTGGTGCTGTTCTAAGCGCAGGTCGCGGTCTGGGCAGCGGCACTTCTAGCGGACTTGGGCTGACTAGCAACAAGAATATTACACCTCCTGCTCCTAAGTCGCCATCCGACATTCCTAGTTTAGCGGAGACGTTCACCTTTGGGCTGAGCAATTCGTTCACAGACCAGATAAACATTAGCTCCCAGGCCTCGAGCTTAGGATCCATGCTGCCATCCATTGATCTCGGTGCTACGGCCTTGAATGTTGGAGCTGGACTTGGTTTGGGAAGCGCCAAGGGACTTGGTCTGGCGACGCGGAGTATAGCGCCTCCTCCTGCTCCAGGATCTATAAAGGACATCCCGCAGATAGCCGGAAGCTTTGCCTTCGGTCTAAGTGATGCACTGACCGGAAACCTAAACGCAACCGACTTAACCAATAAATTCACCAGCGGTGCTAGCGGACTTCTAAGCGGAGGGGTGGAGGGTCTGGTATCCAAGTTTGGCGCTCCTGTAGCTGCTGGCATAGGGAAAGGTTTAGGCAAAGGCAGTGCAGTTGGTCTTGGATTGCAGTCTGAAATCGATTCTGACCCGCTACAGTCCATGCCAAATGGAGATCCAGATGTCGGTGGCATTGCCCAGCGCTTTGCAGAAGGCCTCTCATCTCAGTTTCTTGCCAATGGTACCGTTGGCAAGGCTGTCAAGAGCTTTTCTGGAAGCGATAGCACTGGCGGTATCATGAATTTTGCTTCCAAGATCAATGTCCCTCGTCTCGTCAATGGTCTAACGAGAGGTCTGATTACTGGTGCTGGAGACGGTGTGCAAGCCATTGGCGGTATCAACGCCGTCATCAATGGGACTTCCGCTGCTCCTGCAGCTCCGATTGCAGATACAAAGGTTGACTTTGACGATTCAGTTGATGGCGCAGCCCTTGGATTTGGCCAGGGGCTCGGAAGTTCCGGTGTTGTGACGCTGCAGAAGTTGCTTGCAAAAGGCATCGACCTTAGTCCCATCTTTGGATCGGGGAATAAGACAAAGAGAGACGTTAGAGGGGGGCCCACGAAGGCTCTCGCTCTCGCGAGTCGTCAAGCCAACGCCCCAGCAAGTCCCATGGAGATCAATCTCTCCAAACTCGTTAACGCGGACGCGATATCTGTCGTGGCACAAAAGGGCGTGGAGATGCTGACATGCGATGGTGTTGCTGGCTTGCTCCTCATCGGCTCTGGCCTACAGAAGAGCGGCACACTGCCTACGAACGCCCCCTTGGATGCCTTCAAAGGCTTGATACCCAAGGGGACCATTCGCATTACATCCCAAGGAAGCACATTTGATATTGACGGCACAACGCTGGCTAACAACTTGGGGAGCTCGGGCACTGGAATGTTCAAGGCATTGACGATTAACGGCTCTCCTTTTATGAGATATGCAATTTTCTTGGTTATCCACAGTAAGTTTTCCTCAAGGGCTTGGGTTGTAGCTCAAGGTCAAGAGGTGAATGCAGGCTAATGCAATTGAACAGTTGGAGGAGCCATCTTTGGATTGTACGTCGCTCTGCCACTTGTCTTGACCTTTACAAGTCTGCAGAATATGGTAACACGACTGCGCATCCCACACGTACTGCCCACATGGACACAAAAAGCAGGCAGGATCGTCATGTTGGTTGTCGTTGCACCGTCCCTGCTTTTCATTCTGATATTCGGCGTCCTGGCTGGGCCAGCGACAGCTCATTTCCGGACCGCTCATGGCGTGAGTGCCTTCTTTCCCTCTCGGCCTCAAATGCCTCATGTGCAGAGATTTATGTACTGACGCTTTTCAACTAGATTCTCAGCATGTTTACACTCATCATTGCCATCGCTGCCGTCGTTCTCTATTTCTACGCTAAGCCAGCTGAACTCACGCCCGGCGATCCCATCCCAGGAGCCATGAAGATCGGTCCCGTGACGTTGGCGTCAAACGTCTGCAACCAATTGCTCTTAGTAATGCTGATACCGACCGGTATCACGGGCTTTGCGGATCTGAACAGCGTGACGCTCTGTTTGACCCGCGTGGTGGTCTCGTTCGAGATGGCCGTTGCACTGGGCCTTGGACTTGCGTCTGTCTTTATACTTGGACAATATGTGAGCGCGGCAGAGATGATATTGGTATTCGTTACGAACAGGAAAGCAAAGAAGTCTCGTGCAAAGACGCTGGCGGAGAAGAATATTCGACGCATCAGCCCTGACGAATCATGACGACATTAGGGAAAAGAATATGTTACGAGCATGCTTCATATTAACCGGGTATATTATGAGACAAGCTTAGATGAGTCATGAAATTCAGGTAAATACATTCATTAATATAATCAACATTTAAATTATACATAACCCATCTCGAACTGGGTCTTGAACCAGTCCTCCTTTCAGTACGACACATTCGTATATCCGGGCTAGCATAGAAGGTTTCAACATTTCCAACTTACTGCTCAAGTATAACCATGTCATCAGTTCAATTTCATATTCTCAGGCGCAAAACCAGTTCGTCTAGTCATGTGGGCCTCCGTTGGACTTACCTGACTAAATCATGAAAAACCAGAGCTGTAAAGAAATAGCTTGGTTCAGAGATTTACATGCGGCACGGCGAGTGCAAAAGCCTTCAGGATCGGTTCTTATCCTGCGCTCAACATGGCGAGGTCTAGTCACCATGTCATCTGTAGACGGTGCAGACCAGACTTGTTGGAGAAACCACATTCTTATCACATATGCTTGATTGACACCATCTCACTTGGCTTTTACAGCCCAATTGGCACGCGACGTCGTCTCGCTATGGAAAACAGGCGTGGTCTCAGATGTTGGGGGCCAGACTTGGATTCACATTCTTTGGTGATGGAAAGTCCAGCTGCAGGCTTCCATTGACTTTCAGCTCATTAGGCTCAGTCGCGTGTGAAGCTGCTTTACTTGAGGCGTGCGAATAGTTCCAGTGTGCTATGGCACAGCAAGCTGAGACAAGCCGCAATCCCAACTGCAACGTCGACAGACACTCTATCAAACCTTCAAAGACCCGGCATCTCAAGCGGATACTACTCGAGCTTCCGAAGTGACAATGTTCAACTCCAACTTTACGCGACTGGGGCTACCTTTCGGCACTACTGATACCACCTTGGTTTTCTCGATTCACCTTTCACTCCAATTCATAGGTTTGATACTTTGTTCTTGATAGATACTTTCGTCCAGTCCCTCCAGAAACAACTGATATGCTTCAACTCGAGTTGGCCGGCGCCAACGTACTGCAAAGTCCCCCATCCATCATCAAGTCACCATCCATCTTGACGCGAAAATTGAGAAGACTGCGACATGGACACCAAGCCATCCCTTGTGCTTCTGCGAGTCCCACAACCCACCGACCGCGATAACCAGAGGCCATAACGTCAGCACCAACTCCGGCGCACTTCCTCAACATCATTTGATTCAACTGCCTCGGTCCTAGCTCATCATTCAAGCCGGCCACATCCTGCCAATCTGAGATTCAGGGCAATCCTCCTTGCACGTCACCATGCGCGTATACAGAAACCTCTCTGGTCCCTGCGCATCAACTCGACTGGACCCGGCCCCGCATGCAGGGCAGCTCTTCGCGTCCTCCCCCTCCTCGTCATCCTGGTTTTGCTCCTTGTAGTATGTCTCGGCCTTTTCATCATTGACCAGGGCAACAGCAAAGAGGCGCTCAAGGGTATCCGGGTTGAAATGCTGGATGAGCACGACATTGCCGAGCGGCTTGTTCACAATGGAGAATGTGTCGTCGCCAAACTCCATCTCCGCCTTGTCGAGAGCGTCGCGGCCGACCAGCACCTCGGGGTGGGCTCGGAGGAAGGCATCTGTTTCGGGGTTGCCTGAGGCGAATTGAGACATGGTGATGGAGGCAAAGGTTTTCGGTTTCGGTTTCGGTGAGGGGAATTCAGGTTGAAGCCAGACAGGGCAGGTAGCTCGGAAGAGGATTATGGCCCATGAGGTGAGAGGGAAAAGGCGATTTAAAATAGAGCCTATTTTCTAGTATGCGGGAAATAGGACTGGGGCATGTTGCAGTCGAAGACGTAAGCGAGTGGTGCGGACTTGGAAGGGAGCCGAATGCGATGTGATGCCAATGCGTGCTGCCTGGAAGCCCGAAGCCAAGCTCGGCCACACAGCCACTTCACACTCCTGGACACATGCGCGTTGATTGATGGCACCGTCGGAGAGAAACCGAGACGCACAGTAACCTGGCCCAAGCGTTGCGTATTATCCCGTCCGCATGAAAAAAGCATTGGATAACAACAGGAGACGCGGCATGAGGTTGTTACCTGCCGGCCGGACTTTTTTATTGAGACAGACAGAGACAGAGAGCTCGCAGCCCCCACAGCCCCCACAGCCCCCACAGCCCGTGTCCGGAAAAATGTCCGGGATTATGTCGGGATAATGTCGGGTCGGTGGCCCCATCCAAACGCTGACTGCAGACGTACACGTCACCGTCACAGTGGCGCAGAGATTACTGCAGATGGCACGCTGACTGAATGAATATCAGAATAAGTTCATAATTCTAGGAGCCTACCAGGAATTGCATCGAAAATATCACTGTAAAAGGCACTTCTTCTACTATGTAAATTGTACTGATATGAGTCCTATCAACGGTCCCGAATTGCAAAGAGGATCATCGCACGTCTCACAACCCGACAGCTGGTAAGAGTAAAAGCTCTGGTATGACAGTACAAACATAGTGGTAGAACTCTGCGCAAACTGTCATACAATCCGTGATAGGCTGGTCAGCGTCACCAGAAACCAGGTTGGCGCGCGATAGTAGTCTATGATGCCTCTGCCCGCTAATTGAGTGGTATCGTTGAAAAGGTCCTGAAGAGCCTTACGAGGCCTCTGCAGCTGTGGTATCTGAAACATTTTCGTCCACGAGGAAGTACTTCACTGCCGGCTCAGTCGATTCCTCTTTTTTCATCCTCTCATCAGCATATGCGAGCGCTATGTCCTTCAGCTGATCAAGCTCGAATTCCGGAACCCAACCTAGCTCCTGAATGGCGCGAATGGCATTCACTGTCCAGGTCACGCAACTCTGCTGCGGGTGTTGATTCTTGACTGGCGTAGGCACTTTTCCGAAAATTTCTTTAAGCTCATCAGCCGTCAACTCGTCTGGCACTTCTCCAACGACCAGACGCCCAAGGAGCTTAGAACTAGGTCCATCGTTAACGTTAGGTGCCATACGAAACAGCCAGTCCATGGTAGGGTTGGACATTCGGAAAGTAACTGGGTCGATACGAGATGCATCCGAGACATCAAAGGCTATACAATCTCGCCCTTTACTCTTCCGGGGCATGATATATATGCTCCAGTGGTAAGCCTCATAGCCAAATATCTTTCGACTGTTGCCTTGGGAAAAACCTTCTCGCTCGTACAAAGCCAAGGCTACTACTCGTGTCGAAGCCATTTCAGAGTCAGGAGCGAAGCTGGAGAATCTTATTAGCAGTGGCACGGCCATTTTGTGATTTCAATGCTTACAGCTGTGATACTTGATACAACCAAGGAGAAATCAACCGTCAGAAAATAGTAAGAGGCGGGCGTGAATGACAAGAAGTAACAGAGGCAACCATCCCGCTGACATGGCGCTTTTTATAGAGCCTGCATGAGCCACTTCGGTGTTGGTCTTGACATACTTCCAATCCATCCGACTTCCACCGTACGCGGGCCGGCTGTCCTAATTCGCCATACCAGCGCTTTGACCGCCAACACAACCATTGGCCACCAGCGGATTTGTGACGTAATTAGGTGGTGCCTTAACGCAGGCGCTAAATAGGTCGTTAGAAGGCCCCATTTAGAACTGGGATATGATTGGCT
Organism: Atkinsonella hypoxylon; assembly: GCA_000729835.1. NCBI lineage: Eukaryota > Fungi > Ascomycota > Sordariomycetes > Hypocreales > Clavicipitaceae > Atkinsonella > Atkinsonella hypoxylon. The sequence goes on along the minus strand of JFHB01000041.1, from coordinate 174,637 downwards.
GAGTCTGAGATTAGCTGGAGCTCCTTTGCCGCGTATTTGCTCACTTAAAGGTACCTATTGTCAACATTTTAACTCCAACACCATCAACTTCAACATCACCAGCTTCACAATAGTTCCAAGCATCTTCAGCTTCAACAGCTTCTATCAGCACAATTAATTCAACAATAAAATGGTCTTAGTTACAACAACTAAATTCGAAGACAATGGGAGGTTACTAGCAAGGGTGGAAGACTAGGGTAGGATACAAGCAAGGGTGACTCTAGCAGGGGATCTAGCACGCGGGTGAAAATTAACACGACCCCTCGGTTCACCCAAGCTCAATGGACCGAAGGCGAAGGGTCGTGATTTTCTTCACCCACTTACTTGCCTCGGCAACCAACCTCGGCAACTCTCTGTGCTGCTGTAGGTAAGCAAGGATCACAGGTCAAGGCCAGGTAAAACCGGTATGCAAGCTGTAATATTGACTAAAGCTTGACTCTTCTAGGTTGTGTGGCCAGCGTGCGCACACACGAGGTGACACCCAGGACTGTCGGGAGTGGCGCATTGTGGCCCAGGGACCTCACAATTACTATAACATCTGTATTATTGCTTAAAAGCTTTATTTTTACATTCAATTTTTTAGTATAGATTGGCCTCTCTATAGCTGTATATTTCTATTATTTAAAGAAGCCCTTAAGGCTCTATAACAGTTGTGAGCTAATCAAGGCTACTTTTGTGTGCAGGAATCGCACTAAAAGAGACTATTCCGGATTTAGCTAGATCTTGTTGGAAATTTGAAATCTACGGTCGGGTATTTACGTCCCATTATCACAACTCCGGCTTGCTCGAATAGGAAGGTCCCGTGGTCGATTATCAATAGTGTACAGTTAACGCGTTGAAGATCCCTTCAATCCCCTTTGGCGACGATTTACCGAGGCTTTTTTCGTCACCCGCTATAGGCGCCGGGGCTTGAAGATGCGCCACGATTGAAGTACACTTGGTCCCGACCAAGAACATGCAGGTGTTCGTTCATACAAGCGATCTTTATCAATGACCTGCCTGTTCACACAATTTCCCGAATGCAGATGACGATGACGACCTTTTAGCCAAGCTGCCTATGGTGTCATGAATGATTCGAACCACTGACATGGCGTGATGAGGAGCTAGGGGAAGGCTTAGTTCGTCAAGAATACCTAGCTAAGCTTGCTTAGGGCAAAGCATGAAATCAGATCCCTCCCAACAGACAAAGGTGAAAACTAATGATATCGCACAGTGACTAAATTCGGATTTTGTCTCTTGGTCTACATCATCCCTTCCGGTGCCACAATAACCTCAAGACAGGACTAGAGACCACAAGTCCCTGGTCTTCAGGCCTACTCTTGCATTTAACCAGGCTGCTGAAGGGCTAGTGCCCGGCTGGTAGTAGCCTTCTCGTCCGTCGAGACTAATCCGCGCGCCCGGCTGGTCTAGTCTCCTCCAGAGGATCCTTTCTGCCCTGAGCTCCCTCTCATAACCAGGCAGAATACGCCTCAGATACTCGGCCCAGTCGTCATCATAACAGGTATAATGGGCCTTTGTGAACTCCCAGTATTCTGGATACCATCCCGCATTTTGCCAGTCAATCAAGGCAGCCAGACGCCCATTTCTCACCATAATGTTCCTGGGGGCCAGATCAGCATGGGTGAAGCAAGTCCGATAGTAAGTTGTGTGTACTTGGGCTACGTCCTCGCCAAGGTGTGGTAGGACGTCCTCCATGATCAAGTGCCCCCGCGTCAGTGATATAAACTCTTTTGAATCCATGGGTCCAAAGAACCGTTGACCGATCCTTGGATCCTTAACAGGATTCTGAAGAGCCGAACCAACTATATCTGGTGTTGGGGGCTGGAGCTTGCGGAGGGTTGTTAGGTGCTGCTTGATGTCGGCAAAGATAGCATCTACCTGGGCTGTTGATAGGTGGTCCCATGCGCGGCCCAGGGTGGTACCTGGAATATAGTCCATCTCAATGTAAATCTCGCCCTCTTCCGTTGTATGAACTGCGTAGACCTTGGGTATTGGAATTGTTGTGTTGGCAGCGACATATTGCATGGCCTCCACCTCGGGGGGGTCGCATGGTCCCTTGAGAACGCGGTGCCAGCTGATTCTGCGTATCTTGGAGTCGATGGGACGGGGGAAGAGCCGCTTGCCGAGCCAAAGACGCCATCCTAGGGGGAGCCATCGTAGTGGGAGTAGAATTCCGATAGCTTGGCCCATGGCGTATCAGGTCAGTTCCCGATGGCAGAGAAAGAAGAATGAGAATGTGAGGGCTCATTTTCAGACGGCAAGTGGTTTGGAGTCCAGCGTTATATAGATATGAGTGGGGCCTGTGTATGACCTAATTTGGCAAGCGGTGATGGCGCAAAGAAAAATAAAATAATGAAGAAGTCACAACTATCGCGAAGCAAGCCCAATTTTGATAAAAAAAAATTACATGGCCGGCTAGGGAATTGAAGGCTATATAACCACTGTATTTCCTCGTTCTAATTTAATTATGCTTAAGCCTCTCGGGCGTTAACTCAATCCACCTCCTAATCGTCTTTTGCAAGAGCTTCTTCTATCTCTCTTCACAAGATTTCTATGAAACCTTGTACGACCAACAAGGCGTTTCTAGACCTCGGCAGCAACAGCAGACTAAGAATCCTCTACCGGGCGACGGGTGACAAAGATGTGCATCATTGCATTCATCCATCTTGGGGAGTACTTACCTACCTACCTGGTACCTGGTAGTTGACCCATAAGAACGAGCGGGGTTGTAAGGTACTTCAATCTAGGTGCAAACATCAGTATAATAGAAGTATCAGCAATCTCCTTCAGTACAAGAGGTACTTACGCATAATCAGTATTGAACGCGTTAGGGGAAGTACCTCGCATGTATCGGAGAAAGTGTGGGTCTCGTGACCTGAGTGGCCACGTCACAATTTTTACAACAGATGAAATAGGCAGGACCGAGGCTCAAGCGACGTCACACCAGTACAGTCATTGGAAATTAAATGTCGATCCACCCCACCGCATCGCGAAAAGGCGTCAAGAAGTCCCATCGCTAACTCACCTTGGAAGCTAGATATCACATTGGAAACCCGGTCGTTTACTACACCCTGGCTACCTGCCCAGATCATGACATGCTCAACGTCAATGGAAAGACGGTCTGCAAGTCTTGTCACCGTGTCTTGCGCTTCGCAAACGACGCTAAAATCATTGGCGCTTTTCCTGCTGTTTGTCGCCAAACGGGCCAAGTGACGTGAACATTCGAGCTAGAGAAAGTTGGTATGGGAACAGCAACACCACTTCACCACAATAGACATGAGATCCAGACTCCATTGGACTTATGCACTCATAATTTATTTACCGAGTGCACCGCTTGCGGTTCAGGCCTTTACCACCAGCATGCGACAGGCGCAACTACACACAACTATCACAAACCCTGAAACATGAGCCTCCAAAAGCAGCACTCACTCCTCCACCAGCCCCCATCCCCTCAAAGTAGCTTCACCATCGCGATTCATCTATCTGTCTCGTTGTTTACAGAGTGCGTGGCTGGCAGCTCAGCTGGTGTCGGCATGCGCCACCAACATATCGGCAAGCCGGGCAACGGCGGTCCGCAGTGCAGCTGTGGCCGCGGGCGCAGAACTGGCCGCAGCGGGAAGCTCGCTCGAAGATGAGGCGAGGCTCGTTGGCATCGACGGCCCGGCCGCACTTCCTCTTCTCCATGCCAGTGGTGTCGTAGCGCTTCATGATCTCGCCTTGGATGTCGCCGTCCTTGTTATTCGCCTTGTAGTATTTCTCGGCCTTCTCATCATCGATCAGGGCGACGGCAAAGATGCGCTCGTTGGTTTCGGCATCAAACTCCTGCAGCATGACAACGTTACTGGCGGGCTTATTGACTACGCCAAAGGTGTTTGGGCCGAGGTTCGCCTGTGCCTTGGCGAGGGCATCACGGCCGACTTGGACATCTGGGTTCTCGGCCAGGAATGTCTCTGCTTCGGTTGCGGCCGCACTGAGGCCAATATAAAGTGATGCAACAAGCGTGAGGAGAGCTTTGCCGTTGAACTTCATTGTGAAAAGCTTGGAGTTTCGTAGTTGGGCTAGACTTGTTAGTAATGGAACATGGTTTGAAACTCGTCTTTTGTTTTCTCCCCTTTCTTTTACTCCCCCCACTGCAGTTGACTTACAATGGAAAGTTGAGCGCGAGGAAGTGTAGTTGCGAGTTTGATGTGATTGCTTTCTTAACCTCTGTGGTTTTGAGCGGCTATGAAGCCTCCTTTATACTTGAACCAAGGTTCTATCCAGCGGCATCTTTGAGAGACTTCGGCAGGGCCGTGATGGGACAGCTTTGTGTACTCGCAATTCTTCACCGTCTCACAGCTTACTTTGGCCCACTCGAGACGCTGCCCCCAAACGATGTGCGGCGTGAAGACTTGTCTTAGGGAGTATCGGTCGATATTTCGACAAAGTGTGTTTTTCCTCATTATGAGTATGAGCCATTACAACCCACGTCAACCCGCCTGAAAAAGGTGAATTTGTCCAATGAGCGTTCTTGACGATGCCGGTCATGCCGGGTCTGCTGACTGTTCTCCTCCCTACATAATTGTTGTCCCAGCATGTCCGATTGATTGACTTGTATCTCCGAATGCACATATGCACCTCGGAATTTACATTGCGACGCTGACATACCGCGGCAGTTGTCGTCAACTGCCTGAGGTAACATTCTATGTGCGAGGAGCGTTAGCGTCCCTACCTCGAAGATACAGACCTACAACTCTCGGATCATTAAAGTCCTGTAGCACTCACTGCCGTGCAATAGAAATTACCGGCTGGTGTGAGTCGCAATAAAGCTGTAAGCAGACTGTTCTATGCGGAGTGCAAGCGACTAGATGCAGCTTACGTGCAGCTAGGTGCATGGAACACTTCATTCTAAGACGAAGTCATCTGCTCGTATTTCTGGAAGTAACCTTACTCATTCGTATTTGTATGATGGACTGTGGAGAGTTACTAAAACGGCGAGTTGGAGTCGAAATAGTAGTAACTCGGTAATCGAAAAACTACCATTTCGCCACCTTTTGACCATATGGCAGCAAGCCGTGCGACCGACATGAAGACCGAACTTGAGTCTAGAACTTGTCCCGACTCTGAGGTTGCAGTTCGTCCTCATGTGCTGCAGGTTTCCTCGTCCCTGCCTGCACCCCGTCACAGTATCCTAGGAGGCCATTGCCCCTACGTGCATATGGGTAGTGGGAACTTCGAAATCATCAAGACGCGGAGTCCCCTGTTCCATATGAACGGTTTGACCTTGGCGAGATCAAGTGTGTCCGTCGCAACCTGTTTCCCTGCAAGTACCCAGCAAATCATCTTGGTATTGGTGTGTGTTGCTTCAAAGAGCTTGTCGTGGCATGCCCCTGGATGGTTATATCGCTCGAGTTCGCCACCGGCGCATCGCACACTATAAGCTGTCTGTATATGCCTTGGGTGCTTTCTTTGTTCACCGCAGACGTGGGATTTGTCTTCGCTCTGGTTCAACTAAAAACGTCATGTGGCTCACATTTCCTTCTTCATCTGCTGTGCTCATCACAAACAATTTTGCAGCGCAACAACCGACGGGCAGCTTCCTGCCGAGAACGCATTGCAAAAGTGAGCTGTCAATGATGACATCTTCCCACCCTGATTTTCGGGACGTCGCATCGCCTCATCGTAACGCCACCACACCCTCTGTCAAGAAAGGCGAGCCGTGGGTCTGGGTAGTGTAACCAAGGACTGCCGACATCGAGGTGATCATGTGTCACCTCGGAAGACCATGCCAGAATTCATCAAACATGTACCATACCGCGTACTCGAGAGGCAATGAAGTGATGATGGCTATTTCCTAAGTCATTTTCGATTTTGCCTTGCGCTCATGCATTCTGGCAAAGGTTTTGGGGTTGATGAATGGCTCTAATTCGGGCTTAGACAGTGCGAATAAATAACGTGGCATGGAGCTGAACCATCCACATCCAACCTATGGCATCCTCCCTCTACATTGCCCATTGTGTCAAGCAGAGACACAGGCTCCCTTCTCCCGTTGTCGTCTGACCACCTTGATAAAAAGTTGATTCAACCACTCTGGGGTAACGCTGCCGTCGGAACGAAACTCGGGTGATTAGCAATCTTTGTAAGAAAATACTCGACATTATTGCTGGAAGCAAGAACGTGACTCGATATAACATATTCTCCAACCCTTAGAACTCTATTTTTGCTTCTTGACTTGATGCATGTTTTTCTAAATGTTCATGCATGATGAATCGAAGCGCTAGTAAATTCAGATGACTGAAAGTATGCTCAATAACTGTAGATATAAGGTTAATAAAATTCAGTCCCAAAAAACCGGAGAAAAGTAGAGAAGGGGAGAGAACGGGAAAAAAAATTGTGGTCATGTCTGGATTTATCTGTCAGACCCCCCAAAGTTCGCAGGCCACTGCTTCCTATTATCAACAGCGCAGACGAGCCAGCATGGTAAAGCGCGTACCATGAGTGTAGAACACACCACTCGCATTCCAACATCGTAGATATTCAGGCAAAATCAAACTCTTCTTGCCTCAATCCTTCACGGCAATTTGTTCTGTTGGGTCCAGCGATACCAGAACGGCTGGTATGACGTCGCTCGTGCAAGGCAAACGAGCTGTCTCTGGCCCTGCTCGATATTGAATCCGCCTGTAGCAATCATCCTGTCAAGAAGAAGGTGGATTTGAGGTCTTTCTGGTATTCCTGTAATGGTGTCGTCGGCTACCGTACGAGAAACTTGAGTGCTGCTTCTCAGAGTTCCGCTGAAAAGGAATGGATCTAGAGGAACAATGGAAAGACGCCGGCGAACATTGTGCAGTCCCAGTGTAGATATACCAATGCCATCAATAGAAAATCTTGCCATTTTGTGCCTTTGAGAGTTTGAAAAGCGCGAGAGTAAGCGGCGATATCCCAGCTCCGGTCCAATCAACTTTGCCAGTTCGTACGTCAGGTGCCGCATGAAGGCTAAAACCGTTGAGAACAGCCGTCAAGTTCGCGTACCCAGCGGATTAATGCTGTACTTTGATTCTGCATGTCTGCAGCTAATCCGTGGCGCTTCTCTTGCCGAGTCTGGCTCTGACTGCAAGACAATATACTCTGCGATCTGGTTCGCTGCCCTAATATCATCCTAAATCACGACAGTCTTCCGTATTAGGGAGCTTGTCGATCTCGAAAATTGATCTGCGATTGTTAATGTGAAGCCCGTTAGGCCAGCAGCTACACGACCTGGGACCGCATCGAATGCAATCATAGTGAGACGCCGGTGGCAGACTTCCAGTATGATTCCATCCATCTAGAGCACACGCAGTTATGCCACACCGCTCTTGAGGGAGCATCGACCAGCCTACCATGTCTTGAATTGTAGTCCGACACTCTTCCTTGTGCCCTTATGATACGAAGACCGCTTGGGGCCAGCATGGAGTGACGATGACTGTAGATTGGTGACAAGGCAATTGGTAATACGTTGAGGCTGTTGCGAGATGGGCATACAATACTGAGACATTTTCCAGTATGCGATGAGCATACAAATCGACAAACACTCGTGAATGGAGAGATGAATACCTTAACACATGTCAGCTAAGTCGGTTGTCAAGAAATCCTACGTCTGACAAAATCACTTACCCAGTTGCCATCACAAAGGTCACTTTGGCACCAAATGCTATCTCGATACTCAAGCCGCCCGGCAAATTCATATCACGGTATAGATCTAGGGTAAGTCGTTTGATAATCTCGGTTCGAGGCAGTGTTTCAACCACCTCGAGAGGCGCTTTCAGGGGTGATTGAACCATTGTACGAAAAATGCAATCAGACATTTTGAAGCCGACGATGTAGACAGCCAGGTACTTACGTCCTAGAATACAGGCACTGACCGTGAATAAAGCAGTGTCCACGCCGACATAGTAAGGGGAGCCTGTCAACAATCTGGAATCTGGCCATTGATAAGGGCAGGTGCCGTTGAGCGTCTCTTCTATAGCAATGCTGTTCGTCCATTGCTTCAACCATCAATGTCCGCTGATTGAACAGCTTGCGTCCTTATAATGAGGGGTCAAGTACACGCCCAAGCATACATATCTCCTGCTTGTATGTACTGTATCAAAACTGTAAGTTCATCCAAAGACGATTTTCCCTCTCAGTGACGCACATTTCAGTCGAGCTGGCTGCGGTACATCTGCTATTCTCGAAAAGGGTGAGGTGAGGTCACAGGTATACGAATAGCGCCGGACGAAAGAGACGCCTCCCAGTATCGCCGACATAAGGAGATTCTTGCCTGACCTGTTCCACCACTGACTATTAGCACTGGCCTTGCGGGAATTCGAGTTCCAGACCTCGCATGCAAAAGCTCGTTTGCCCGTGCTCGCTGGACCCAAAGATGGCCGTGAGATTTCTGCTTCCTGAGAGAAGCCTCGGCAGATGTTCCGGGCCTTTGAGCTTCACCACATTTCGTTGGACTCCTCCTGTCTGGCATCCAAGATCCTCTCTGCCAAGTCCTTTTCTGCCAGAGTGGTTTAGCGCGCCTGAAATGTGTCATGCCTTGGAGTCCTAGACATGAATGTCGTGAGCAATAGCTGGACTGCTGACTGGGGTAATTGGACGTTTTGACCACGGAATAATGAAAGCTAGCCTCTAGAAGAAACTGTTAATCAATCTTGATGCATTGGAAGATGGAAAGATGTGCTCTTACGTATTTAATTGTAGGTGGTCATCAATGGACTTGGGTATACTAGCACTGCCCGTCGATAAGTGAGCAGCTTCGCAAGACGCTTCATAGCCAAGCGGAGCAGACATACAGCCAGACAAATGGTTGACGGAGACTGTCCTATTAGACAGTACTTGCCGCACAGGCCAATCCCGTCAAGCCACGCAGCTGGAGAAACATAGCAGTATCATTGGAGTCATGCTGAATGATTCCAAGAATAAATTGTCCTGTCTGCAGTCTCATGCGGTTCCACGTAGCCCCACCACCTTAAGCCCCACGACGTCAACCCATCTTTCCGCCCGACCTCCAAAGGAAATCGAGAACCCTCGCCCATAGCTTCACCAGCTCCAATTTCTCACACCCAGCCCATAGCTACCATGTCATCAATCGGGCCCCAGCTCCCGCCAGGCCTCTCAAAGCGCAAGCGCACCCCCGACCAAGACGCTCGCGCCCCCTCCCCAAAGCAAGCTCGTCGCAACTCAGTCTTGAACAACGACGAACTCAATCTCTCCGACTCGGACCCCGTCGCCATAGCACCAACCACCGGCCCAGCACCTCCACCGCAAGACGATTCCGATTCCGATTCCGACTCCGACTCCGACTCCGACTCAGAAGACTTCGGCCCCTCGCTCCCCGTCACAACCTCCCGTCCGAAAGTCGGCCCATCCCTCCCGTCGGCAGAGCCCCTCCCCCAACGCGACACCTGGATGCTCGCTCCCCCCCCGTCAACATCCTACTCAGAGCGCGACCCAACCCGGCTGCGCGCCCGCAAATTCGCCTCCAAGGCGAAACCCCGTTCCGACGCCTCCACATCCTCCATCTGGACCGAGACGCCCGAGGAGAAGCTCCAGCGTCAAAGGGACGCGCTGCTCGGTCGCTCCGCGCCAAGTACCGCGGGCCCAACAAAGGACATGGTCCAGGAAGAGAGGGATCGGCACATCGCCAAGTCCATCGAGGCCTCGAGGGGGAAGAGCCTGTACGAGGAGCACAGCGAGAGGCGGAGGCATGGGCAGGGTAAGGCGGCTGAGGAGGACGACCCGAGTACGCGGCCTTTTGATCGGGAGAAAGACATGGCTGTTGAGGGGAAGATTGGGGGCAAAGCACGGAGTGAGTTGATTGGTAAGAGCGCGAATTTCGGAGGGAGGTTTCAGAAGGGGTCGTTCTTGTAGGATTTGGATGAAAAACGTATGATGAAGGGGGTGTTGGTCTTTCAGTGTGGACTAGACATGGGATCGGTCGTATTACATCTTTGCCATCGTTGATATTAGGAGATGAGATGGCGTTGCGGAACGATTGGACTACAGGGTATCATAATGGCAGAACTCAGATGGCACACTGTAGAGCACAAGTGGGAATCAGGTAGGTTCAATGAAATCACCAGCCTCGTTGATGCCACAACTTCTAAATGCAAATTAATAACATCAAGGATATTATACACATGTTGGCGAAATGGACCCGTTCCAGATGTTCTTACTATTGCTATCATGACCGAACATACAACCCACCAGCTATAAATGCCATCATCCGACCAAAACTCCGCCGCTGCAATACAAAACAACTGAGACGATAGAAAAAGAAAAAAAGATTCCGACAAGTAAAATCCGTCTCCATGAGGAGCAACCTGACCGCCGCTCATGACAATAAAAAGGCTGCAACCTACAAAAATCTCTTTCGACGCGGGGACTTTCTTGGCATTTAAGAACGCTGATAAGGCTGCGCCAGAAAAGGAAAGCAGGGAATTTTCTCGAGGCCCATAGAGGCGTGGGCCTATCCATGCAAAAATGCCCGAGTGGGAGAAATTCATATGCACGAATCCATTTGTGTCTTGTGAATCGCGCTTGTCATCAAAAAGGTCGAAATCGGAATACATGTGTGTATGTAACACAATGCCAAGCTATATCCTGCCAGCCGCTTGGGGCTTGGCGATATGTACGTTGCAGAGTAGCAACAATCTTGACTCCCGGTCGCATCCAGTCTTGGAAAGAGCAGGAAAAAAAGCTCATATCACGGTTAACTCTGCAACTTCTAGGGGCATCTAAACATCTCCTCGTCAGGAGGCACGTGTGCCAGACTCCATCTGTGATGGCGTGACAGTCTCGGTTCTGGCAGTTGTAGTCGTAGCAGCTTGGTGATTTCGACGACCAAATCGAAGAGCAGAACGAATCGACGATAGCATGCCTCCGTTACTTGATTCTGCCGAGGCCGTGGGACTTCTGCGGACTTCCGCCTGTCCGTTTTGTTGTTGCGAGCGGATTGACCAGCCGCGTGATCTACCGTTACGAGTACTGCGCGGATTCGATCCTAAATCGCGTGATGAGACTGCATTTGAACGGAACCATGCAGATCGAAGAGTACCGGGCAGATTGAGACGAGAGTTGTTGCGAGGACCAAGGTTGCTGTTGATATTTGCATTGCCATCACCCTCTTGGTTCGGACGAGGCTTTGGAGTGTAATAATCGGCTTTACAAAGAGGACAGCAAGCGCGCCGACTAGTCAACCACGGATCGACACAAACGGCATGGAAGGCATGGCCACATGTGAGACCTCGGACATCGTCGTCGTCTTCCAATGTGTCGATGCAAATAGCACAAGAATCACCCGGCGCAGCAAGACATTCGGGAGGTAAAGCGGCGTCAATGTGCTCGTCATCATCTTCGTCTTCTGAGGCTGTGCTCTGCAGAGTGGTTGGTCTTTCATCGTGGACGGTGGATGTCTGTCCATCCTCTTCCTTGACTTCCGTTCCAGTCCGGGCTTTTTTCTCATCTTCTTTGTTGAATTCAGAAGCGTCGATTCTGGCGTTGTTGGGATGAGCGTCTGTAGATAAGCAGCTTTTTACAATGGCGATTTCGGGTAGGGTGCCATCGGCTTCTCGTGTACTATTTGCTCGACTCGGCGGGACGGAAACACCTCCGGCAGTTGGTAATCCTTCTCGAGCACGCTCGGATACCCAAGTCTTGTACTTCATCATAGGGAATTTTTCGTTCACTTCGTCCATTGTCATGAGCTTCTTCTCCCGACGTCTACGAGGCCGGTGAACGGTTTCCAACGTGATCGGCTCGCCATCTTCGTTGGTCATTCTCGCTCGATTGCGGGCATTATATCGGAAGCAATACTTTACACCGACGATAATCCTGTGGTCGTATTAGTATTTCGATGTTCAATTACGAAATCGTGTGGTCGTGACGTTGCGAAGACGAGCCGATCCGGAAAAGAAAAAACAAAGGTCCGATGTCCAAAATCGAATTTGCAGGAGCCCTACCATAGATTCGTGAAAACTACACCAAATCCTAGAGCGACAAAGAATAACAGCGGCGAGCTGGAACCTCCACTGTTATTATTGTTGTCGTTTTTGTTCGTTCCCGTCGGTTGAGGACTACTTGTTGGGGTTCCCGATGACTGTGATAGCGAAGGCGTATTTGATGCGGCTTCCCTGGCAACGAGAAGGACAGCCTCGCCCAGCACTTGGTGAATGACACCCATGGAGTTGACGAGTCGAGCGTAGGTGAGGAATCGAGCTCGAAGGTCTACCAGGTGGGGATCTTCAGTTCGGCATGAAGAACAGGGATAAATTCGGAAATTGGCACAAAATGAAGCCCTAAAAATTTCCGCTGATTGATTCGCTGGTCGGCCGCCTCAGACAGGACAAGGAATGCCTGTTGAGATAGAGCTCGTCTTGGTGGTGGTTGAGCGGGTAATCAGGTCATGAGGCGTCCCCGATTCAATCGCACATCGGACTCAAGGGAGCGGGTGAACGATTAAATCTATTCCGGGGCAACGGTAACGGTCGAGCCCCAGCGATATGATGGAACAAGTGCCGCAACACTAACGAACAACGGGCTGCGGATGAGAAAGCTGGGAGGAAGGATGGCTAGGTGGATGGATGACAAGGAGAAGTAAAGGCAAGGCCCGGTGACCAAATGGAGAGACGAGTTATGATAAATTGCGGAGGCACCAGGACGAGTGGATAAAGAAGAGGCGAAGCAGCGTGTGGAAGAATCGGATTCGAGCACTCGAGATCAGCCGCTAACAAATTTGACCCAGCCTATTCCGTAGGCAGTTTGATAATGGTGGCCGCGCCGTTCGAGAGGACGACATGGGACATGGGACAAGGGACATGGAGACGTGGAGATGGAGATATGGAGACATGGAGATACGGAGGCATGGAGGCATGGGGGATCCGCCAGTGCACCAGTTCTATTAGTGGGAGGCGGCAGGATGTGGTTCACGCGGCACAGGGGTGTGAGCCCACCGTGGGGAGGGACTACTGGTACGGCGGGCACCCGGGGGGGGGGGGCTGATTTCATGGCGGATCCTGCGACCCATCGCTCTCCAGAGGACCCGTCATGTAATTTGACCGCCCTACGGCTGGGTGCGGGACCGACGGCCAGGCTTGGCCAGCACTGTAATTCTGCTACGAGCACACTGTGGCGCCTTTATAGGCCACTGAGCGTTCTAAGCACGCTAAACCAAACGCGCTCGTTCATACACTTAGTGACTCGGGACGCCAAGAGAGGCGTTTGGCCTGATGGTGCCGCCGGACTCAGTCGAAGGGACTCAGTCGAAGGGACTCAGCCGGAGGGACTCAGCCGAAGGGATGACAAATCACCGTCCGGGCCCTTGCCTAGCTATTGTTGGGCAGGAGTCGTCCTGTAATCTGTCAATCGTGTGCGTGCCAGCCTCCGGTGGGTTAGGCGACGGCGACGGAAAGCGTCCGGAAGCATCGGCATCAACAGATCGGTCATCCGACTGACGAGAGACCACGGCCCTACGTACCTAGGTGCCTAGGTACCTGGTAGGTAGGTACCCACCCCATACAACCACAGCTCCGCCATTACGTGCATCATCCTCTGGTCGTCGAAGCACCATGCTATTCTCCCAAGCGTTCGCTCTCTACGACTCTCTACGAGACTTGAAACGACAAACACGAAAGACAAAGCCAAAATTCTGACGGGCTTCTAGTCGCCAGTGTCCTCATGAGATCCGACATCTCCAAATGTTGCATGTAGTCTGGAACTAACGCGGTCCGTACCCAGCAGACCACCTAAAAAAAAAAATCCCGAGAAAACAGCTCTTGTACCGCCCAACTTTCAATCCTTTTCATTCTATCTGGGGTTATATGAAGTGACTATGCGCCTTGACGTAATCGCCGCCCATAGTACGGAATAGTGACGGACACAATCCCACACCAGTTTCTGCAATGAGCCTTATGAGGGGGCTGCTTGTCGAAGCGACAGACGTAGCCCTTCCATCCCGTCTTCTTCATTCTCTTTCATCCCATCCCATCTCATAGCCGCCCCACATTTCTCCAATTCGATACATGTACATACATATGTCATGGGGTCTATGTCCTTTCTTTCATTTTCTCCTTTTTCCCCTTAGCCCCTCGCGCCTGGGCAGCCGGAACGTCCGCTCTCCGGCGTAGCCGCCGCCCCATTGATTTCTGCTCTAGTTAATGCAAAGTCTGCAATGGCGATCGTCATAGGCGTTGTTTTTGTGTGCGCCGAGGCACCCCGCGGCTTGGCCGACAGGGTAGTTGAGATAGTGGCTTGGTCTTTCTTGTACAGAATATACCAGACATTCCATCATGACCTTTAATCACTGGCTGTTGCTGAATGCTCTTCTGCTTGACGGGTTGAAAACCTTGACCGCCAGTAGACAGCCGCAGTGCAGCCATGGTCATCCCGCCTCACAGAGCTATTTTTTTACAGTCTGGTCGCAGACAAAGAACAAGCACCATGAATGAATGGCGTGATGGGTCTGGTTTCGGGCAAGACTAGGTACATGGGGTAAGCTGCGTCTACGTCTTTGTCTCTAGGCTAATTAGGTATTTCTCGACAAAGTTCGGCCCGGCAGCACATTCCAACATTCCAGCCGTGCGACATTTGCAGGCTGCGAACGCGGTGTTTGTCCAGATCAGGACTCACGGCGTCTGGATTGTCGCATCCGGTCACGCCACCTACCGACAGTCAGTCAGCCACGATGTCAAATCCCCAGTTTTTGGCTCGTTATTCCCACCCTCGCATTCCAAAGTTGGCGGCGGGTAGCGTCGCGCGTCAATCTAAATATATCCAGGCTTTAGTAACGGGAAGACGACAGAACAAAAAATAAAAATAAAAAACCGTGCCGCTAGAACGACCCTGTTGCTCGTGACGGAGCACGCATCACTTCTGTGTATACCGCACCACTGGTCCATCTCCGACTCGTCTCACGATTCCATCCGGTGTAGCACTTGTCCCCTGCTGCATCGCCCATGGCTACGGAGTACAGCAGCTTGAATTGTAAGAAAGAATGCGGATCTAATATTTCCTGACCATCGTCGACCAGCATGACGGGGAGCCAATGCATGTGATTGGACACGGCGAAGCAAGAACAGGGAAACAACGCAGCAGATGCATTTGCGAAACGACATGAAGGTTCTACAAGTTGAAACCTCGCTAAAGGCGGGATATTACTCTGCCAGGGACAAATCTCCACTAGCGACCAGTCGTTCATCAGCGTAGCGCAGCGTAGCGCAGCGTGCAAGACGTAGCCATCTGCAAAGAACAGGTTCATGGGCTCACATGAGCGGCAATTTGTGCCGAGTGCGTCTCTCAATCATGATTAGTTTGGGAGTTCAACGAACCTGGGCACACCACAGTGCACCTGGGTGCGCCACAAACTGTCTGCTAGCGTCGATGAGCTGACGAGATGCGCCAGACAGAGCTTCATCATCTATCTCTGTAACCACGATTGACGTCAACGTTAGTCTGCAAATGGGATCACAGCAAGACGCTTCACGCTGCTTGTCGCCTTGCACTGCTGCAGGCTCAAGCTGTTGAGATTTGGTACTCTCAAGTCGAAGTCGAAGTCGAAGAAGAAGAAGAAGAAGAAGAAGAAGAAGAAGAAGAAGAAGAAGCAGAAGAAGAAGCAGAAGAAGAAGAAGAAGCAGAAGAAGAAGCAAAATGTCCCGAGGTTTCAATTAGACATAAACAAGGGCACGTTACGGGGCACAACGGGCGCACGATGCACGACGCCATCACAAAAAGCCTGATAGCCTCCCACGTCTCCTGTTGATCCTCTCGGCATTCGTTTCGATCCACGCTTTAGTTAGTTATGGCACAATGTTTGTGGCCGCGAAGGCCAGTTTGTCGCTTGTGTGACGTAGGTGTTGCCGTCATTCATTTCTGTATTGCTGGCCGTACATAGGCGCCTCGTGTAATGCAGCAGACTTTGACGCGTCTCAACTGGCCTAGCAGGCAGTACACTCGATGGCCTCGGAGGCCACGGGGTATTTGAAATAGGTCGACGGTCGATGAAGTGCACGCTTCTCGTCAAACAGAGAGCCTGGTGCCTTGCCTTTCGGTGCATCTCCCCTTGGCACGACCATGACGCAGGGGGTTCCGCGCTAGGGCATTGTTCACGCCAGAAAACGCAAACCCGAGCCTTGGGTGGTCTGCAACTCTGCTTCGCTGCAGGGTAAGAATACCATGTTGGTCACGTTCGTTCTTCTTCAGCTAATCCGCTTTTGTCATCCCCGTTGACTTTTTGCGCATCCGTGTCGTGCAGCTGCAAGCTAGTCCCAGCAAGGTCGATTATCATCATCCATCACGGCCACCTCAAGCACCTGCCGTTGAAGACAATCGGTGTCCGCCTGTACAGCCATGCCGCCGACGAAGCTGCCCGAATCTGGAAACCCCTTGTAAGCGGGCTCGAACTTTGTGCACTCCCAATCTCAATAAGACATGAGAGTGAGATTGTGCGAAAGCTAATGGGTGACCAGGGTGTTTTTCGACATCACGTTAGGAGGTCAGTATGCTCTTTTGGTATGCTGTGAAAAAAAAAACCTGCTTTCTGGCTCGCCGTCGCCAGAAAACCGCTTGCATTAAAACTTCTCAACCCCGCCAATCTACTAACGCTCACCAGGCGAACCCCTCGGCCGCATCACCCTAGAGCTCTTCCAGAATGTAGTTCCCAAGACAGCCGAGAACTTCCGCCAATTCTGCACCGGCGAGTCCAAGGATGCCCAGGGCAAACCACAAGGATACAAGGGCTCCAAGTTCCATCGCATCGTAAGAATTTTACCCCCCTAAACAGCACAGCATCGCCTCGCAAAGCTCACGCGCCCTAGATCCCAAACTTCATGTGCCAAGGCGGGGACTTTCTCAAAGGCGACGGCACAGGATCGACCTGTATATGGGGCCTCAAGGCCTTTGAGGACGAGAACTTTACCCTGAAGCACGATCAGCCTGGCTTGTTATCCATGGCGGTAAGTGCCCGTTCGTAAAAAGTGCTTCATGTTACCGCGGATCGTTCTGACTGGGTTTTTGCTGCACAGAATGCTGGACCCAACTCCAATGGCTCCCAGTTCTTCATCACTACTGTTCCTACGCCCTTCCTTGATGGCAAGCATGTTGTTTTCGGCAGGGTCGTGGAGGGGATGGACGTGGTGAGGAAGATGGAGGCTACGAAGACGGGGTACAGGGGCAAAGATGTGCCGAATCTGGATGTCGTGATTGCCCAGTGCGGGGAGATGTGAAATCGACCTGTACTCTGGTCCAGTGACTTGGTTTCATTTGGATTCCAACAGCTTTGTGGGTCGTCGTGATTCAACCTCTATTCTATACCTATTCAGCCAATCTGAATGATCCATGACAATAACGTATAATGTAATGATGTGGACGTGGCATACAACAAGTACACAACGACACATTGTCATTAGCTGTTTCATCATTTGTTTGCCATCATCCGCACATTCGGTCCGTGTCGTGGCACAGCAAACATGTTTGCGAAAGATAAGGTCAGCATCTCCAGCTCAAGTCACCACGCGCTCACTTTTGCTTCCACCCAGCCCTCAGACGTGCCAAAACCATGTCCCTTCGTTATCGTTATAGCATGCCCCAGCCCAACACTTGATACACTTGTTACACAGTTCAATGATGACATGTAAGAGACTTCAAGATGCAAAATCACCGAGACGCGCAGCTTCAGCAAATGCATCAATCAATTCGTTCCTATTTTTCCACTCCATGTCCAGACCAGCAGACACCGTCACTAAATCAAATATGCATGCCTGAGATGGGATATTTAAAATAGACAAAAGCTACCAAATATGTACGCGTGAAAAGATCGAAATGCGCCCAATGCGTCGCTGCCTCCTATACCATTCCGAGCCCCTGTTCCACGTCGTAACCTGCGAGGATGCTGTTATGATCATGGAAGGCGCGAACGCCTAGCCATACGGCGCCTGAAGGGTGTCACTTTCAATGCAGCGCCACTAATGACTGCCGGAGGCGGATCTGCTCCGTTTGGATTCGGCGCCGGCGTGGCTTCGCCTGCAGCCGGGGTTGAAGTCGGCTCTTTGTCACTATTATCGTAGTTCTGACTTGGCGGAGGCACATGCGTCGTCATCGTGATAGTAGTCTCACTAGAGGCAGGCTGTGTCGAAGACGACTCGCTTGGGTTCACTGTGCGAAAGACAGTCCAGAGAACTGTCGTGGGAGGCACCATCACTGTCTGCGTGACGGTCGTGACACCACCGTTAGCACTGGATGTTATGGCAGAAGGCGTGGAGTTGAAAGAGGCATTCGAAGAAGTAGGAGCGTCACTTGAAGGAGCGTCACTTGAAGGAAGAGGGTTCTGCGGAGCAAGAGCAAGCCCAGCTGCGCTGCCGCCGCCGCCGCCACCAAGGTTACCAACATTGACCTGGAAGTTGCTGTCCATCTGATTTTCGATGGCCTTGGAGTAGATGTTCTGCTTTGGAACCCAATTCTCTTTGACGTTGGCCTTGGCGGCGAAGCCCTGGGGCTGGGCATTTATCTTGATATCAATGACGCTTGCGTAGCTTTCGTTCTTGGCAATCATGTCCATGGTCCAACCATTCGGATTGGGATCACCTCGCATAAAGGAACCGGCCCACGGGAAACTGCCATCCTTGGTCTTCTCCACGTTGATCCTCGCTGCGTTCAAGTCGGGCCAGTCCCAGTACCAGTAGATCGTGTAGACACTGCCGGGCTTCAAATTATCGGGAAGTTTCAGGTCCGATTGGCAAGGCAGCTCTTCAGAGATCTTAGCTCCGTCGGCGCTGAACTGGGCCGCTCGCTGATTGGTAATCTGAGCCGTGTTGGGCTGGAAGCACTGTCCATCATCGTAATTTTTAGTTCCGAGAAGGATACCCCTCTTGTCACCACCTGTGCCGTCCTTGTTCCAACGCAGATGCACGTCGAAGAGCTTTTCTTGTGGTTTGGGCTCGGATGTGCCGTAGAAGAAGATTGTACCGCGATTCAGAGGCTTTTTCGGCTGATTTTGAGGCAAAGAGACATGTCCGTTCTCGAGATGGATGATGGCGATGTGTTCACCTGGAGAAGCCTGGAGCATGGGATGTTTGGGATTCGCGTCAAAGGGGAACTTGTTCAAGACTTCCTGCCCAGAGTAAGCCGGCTGTCCTGCGGCGGGAAGGATTTGCTGGGGTATTGTATCCTTGAACCCCGGCTGGTCGCGAGGAACATATCCGCGAGGGAATCCCCGCTCGCCAACCATGGTACCATTCGGGGCTATTCGGAGAGCGTACTCTATCCATGAGTGCGCAGACACAGAGCAAGCGAGAGCCAAGGTAGAAGCAAGCCGAAACATGCTGGTTTCAGGACTTGTCTTGCCCACCGTGACTCGATTGTGTTTGTATCCTGAAAAAAAAAATAAAGAAGGAAGGAAAGAAAAAAGAGATCGGTTCGCGTGAAATGGGCGTGTGCAAGAGGAAGAAGCTCTTATAGTATGTATTTTCCGCGACAACCAAAACCGGGGAATGCAGTAAAAGTCGTGTTTGCTATTTTTTTTTTCTCACCAGGAGAAAAAAAAATGAGAATAGAAATAAGGGAAAACCAAAATGCGTCTGTCAAAATCGCAATGAGGGACGCCAGCTTTTTTTTGCCGGAGAAAAAAAGGAGTGTAAGTTGATGGAGTTGTGCGGATCTTATTTAGACTCTTGTTATTCTAAAGAGTTCAAAATAAAAATAAAAATAACGCTTGCCTAGGTTGGGCTGGTTTCGGAGGAACTGAACAGCTGCGGCCAGGTGCGTGGTGAGTTTGTTCTGTACTCAAGTAAACAGGTGACAGATCCACCAGCCAGCTGGAGGAGGCTGCCAGTTGTTTGTCCAATGTCCAGATGATGAATACCAGGGGTGGGTAGGCAACGCAGCAGTGTGCGTCTTTGTTTGCCTGTCTTTTATCGATTGAGCACACAGTGAACCAAGAAGCTTCTTTATGTTAAGAGAGCAAGATCTGTGACGGCAAGCGGAGTGAATCACACCCGGCCCGGCTGGTAGGGATTTGGGAACAACTCGCAACCCAGCTATTCTTGCGCACAAAAAATCGGGTGCAACTCAGCCACCAGACTCACGATGCCTGTTGCCCTCACCTTGCCATGGCAGCGGACTGATCCTTGTGGAATCACTGTCGAGAGAACTGGGCAGCGAGCGGCACGATTCCGGATAAGCGGCTCGTCAGGCGGTTTCTTCTTGGCAGAAGGAGGAGCTTGGACGACGAAGGCCGAGCGTTTCCAAGTCTATGACAAAAAGATTGTCAGGCTATGGGGGTCACAAGTTGGTAAAGAACTGGAAAAGCAAGAGCCTATGGATCTCGGGAGAAGCATCTGGACCTACACCACGCACACAGCCGGGACAAGCTGGGATCATGGAGGCGGCATGATTGGGATTGGGAGCGCAGCGGAAAGGTAGACAGGTCATGTTCACGGCCGCGGCAAGGGGCCAAAAGCAACCGTTGAGGCATTGCCGTAAGGTCAAAGGAAAGATGAAATTGCGCTCAAAGGCTGCGGCAAAGAAGTTGAACAGTTGTCCGAAGTTGGGTCATTGTTGGCCAATGCCGGTTTTTCAAGATGACGGAGACGCACGCACCCGAAGCAGTTGTTTCATGGCAGATCCCTGCACCACCGTTACGGCCATGTACCTGCCCTGGCATATTCTGCAGCCATGTACTCCGTGCTCCCACCTCTGTGCTCCATGCAACCCCCATCTGCCTTTTGTCGTGCGACCCACTTGACAGCGCTTGCTGGTGCAGCCTGGTTGGCTGGCACCTGGCACCTGGCACCTGGCACCTGGCACCTGGTACGGATACTAGCATCCGGGATTACAGCCGAATCAACTCAACAACTTCAACACTCACTCACACACCTCACACACTTGTCATGCTCAGCCTTTCGTGACTCTTGCCAAACCTCCGCGCCTAACCTCAATAGCTGCCACGGTCGTCGTCGCAACCTCGCGCCATTCCCGCGCCACGACTGGCCATCATTCGCCTGATCACTGCGCTCATTTGGACGGCTGCGCTTGATGCCGCCAAAGAGTCTCCGGGCCTTTATTTGCGTGAGGGCATCTTCCTGATCCGGTGCCTCATCCAATTCTTCAGAACATCGTGTTGCAACTCGCACAGCATGCCGCATGTTTCCCGTCACCGACCATTGTTTCCCTATCACATGAATCCTTTCCCTTATCGCGCAAGCCACAAGCTTGTCTGTGCAAGAGTTTACGAACACAAGCTTGTTCCATCTGACCTGGTCCCCCTTCACTCAAACCCCCCCCCCCCCCCCCCCCCCATGATGCTTGGCCGATGAAACCTCCTGGCGGTAGTGCAGTCCCTGAAAGGGCCTGTCTTTCGGACCTTGCGGCAACATGTTCATGCATGCTCGAATGAGTGCGCAGAAATAGAACATGTTTGCGCGTGTGTGATGGTGGTCTTGAAGGCGGCCCAGTTTCCTATGGTGTGGTACGTCGTAGTCTGAAGTGTCATGAGCTTGCTTGAAAGAACAATCGGACAATGTGCACTTGGGAATAAAGTGACAATCAAAATGCAAATTTGGTGAATTCTCTGCTGTCATTCTCCCACAAACAAACATCAAAGCACAGCACAGCACAGCACAGCACAGCACAGCACAGCACAGCACAGCAATGTTCGGCTTTGTGTGTCCATTGTCCGGCACTTCCATCGTCGTGCAAAGGTCTTCCCCTTCCTCAACGAAGGCTAGTACAAGACAATTTGGCACACTCTGCCCTAGATGACGCGAGAAGATCTACCTTGGAAAGGAAGGCTCGATTGTACAGCTATTGAACGCCTCGTCTTAGCGCGCAGCTCTCCATATGGAGGTCAATACGCTTAGCGATCATGTACGTTCCAAGTGAATACACGTCATTCCCAACATAACAGTCATGACTGCTGGTAACTCATGTTTCATTACGTCCAGTCATGAAATAGAATCCCTCAAGTTTCCCCTTGATTAGGAACCTTGTTCACGGTACCCTTGGAAAGAAGGGGAGACATGTCGTGCAGTCCGTCTATCTCATCTGCCACTTCCTAGCAACGCAAGTAACAGAATCGCGACAACTCATTACGAATCGCAGCGAGATGGTGAGCCCGACGATCATCGATCTGTCAAGGTCCACGATGAAGAGATATGGGTCAGACTAGGCAATAGGTATCTGCGAAGATGATGGCCAACTCGACTCTTCTGATGCATATCCGACACTTCAGGACCCTGAATAGCTTACACCAAAAGCTCGAAATCTTACACTTAGCCGATTCGATAATCGCGGGTTCCGTTCCATAACAAATATTGCATGAAAGGAATGAACGGCCTTGCCAAGTCTCAGTTCTTAGCCTAGGCATCCAGACCCGGTAGGCCCGAAGCAAGGTTAGATACCAACCATCTCTATCAACACCCTCACCTCCCGCCAAGCATCCACGAGGCGCTCCATTCCAACGCCCAGCCTGCACAGCCTGCACAGCCTCGACAATAGCATTGTTTCCCAGGCAGCGCAGAGCCTACCGCATCATCAGCTTCACCCGCTCAGCCCTTTCATTCCATCAACCACGCGTTATATGTCGTGGCCCTTCGCCCCTCTTCCAATAGTGCAAACACCAGGCCCGCCTCCATCTTCCATCCCTCGGCCAAGCGGCCTCAATGCTCAATATTACCCGGCATTCCATTCCTCCCGCAATCTCTGTTTTTCTTTCCGCGCCAAGAATGCAGAATCTGTCTGATTCCCGTATGTGAGATTCGACCGGGGAAAAAAAGGGAGTTTTCTAGTGGTCCCCAAATTTTGTTGTACTCGACGTGGTATGTAATTCACGAACAACGTTGTAAGCGGCGGCAATTTGTCCTTGACCACTACGTCATACGCTTTTCTTCTCGTGTAGACCCAAGGGTTACTTTCACTAGAGGGGCTTAAGTGCTTGCAGATAATATCGCATGTAACCCTTGAACACGTTCGCGTCATCCGGTTCTCTTCCCCTGACATACATCTCCACACTATCCCATCCCTTGCCAATGTAAGCTGGGTCGCTAACTAGTCCGGGGTTACCCGCGTGTTCCTGCATAGCCTCCACTTGGTTTGAAAAGACACTTACAAAAAAAGGAATGCGAGGTGGAATACAGCGCGTGGCGTCTCTCGGACGGGTCGAATTTAATCGTGCCACCCTCTAGAAAGGTACGCCGCAATATCTAGATTGGGAATAACAGAAAATATTGGCGGACATTCTGCCAAGAATGAGCAGCCGGTTCTTCGAGTAATAGTCACACATAGTAACTGTCTGTGCGAGAAACCAACACCGTGCGAGAAACCAACGCCGTGCGAGACAACAATCACAGCTTATGAAAAGGAAACTTGGGAAGAGAATAGTGTACTTTGAAACGCTCATGAATAAGTGCCTAATAATGTGGTATTATAATCATCCAGGCAAACGGAGCCGGTGCAAGTGGCCAAGAATATCCCCTCAAAACGCCCCATACAACAAACCCATTCAGAGAGAAATAAGTTAGCACCACAAGTTTGCATCTTACATCTTAAGATATACATCTATGCCATTAGATACGTAACCTGTCTTATATCCTCACCATCTAGCAGTGACAGGCACTCCCACATCAATCGTCTCGCGTCTCCTCTTGAACGGTCGCGGGCTTCCACCCCGTTCGTGTGAATCTGGGGCTGCTCCTGCAGACAGAGGCCACTGAGGTCCCCAAATTGTGGCAGTGTGGTGTTCTGCAGGTCCTTCCATCTTATGGGTTGGTGCCCATTCGGTCGTTGCGCTGGCTGGCGCAGAAGCTGCGGACCAACTATCCAAGGCGGACATGTCCCAGCCTTGGATGGTGGTGTCCACACCTGCGTTGTCGAATACAAGCTGGTTAGGTAGTTCAAGACCTGTAGTTGCAGCCATGTAAGAAGTAACTGCGGTGTTGATAGGCTTGACCTCTGAGAATGACTGCTGTTCGTCGAAAAAACCTTGACCGTTGCCTAATGAAGCAGGCTGTCTCTCGTGTTGCGAAGCAGGTCCGGTAGTCGGGAGGAATCCCACACCATTACCAGAACCCATATTGGCGTCAAAGCTACCGCTCCTAGCGTCGAAACTGCCACTCCTGGCATCGAAACTCGCGCTCCTGGCGTCAAAACTGCCACTACTGCTATCGTAGGGACCCGCCGAGTATGTGGACGGCAGTGTAGCCGTGGGTGGAGGCGTGGCCAGTCCATTCGCGTAGGTATCGAATAATCCAATGCTATTGTTAGGAGTTTGTAGCGGCGGCACGTGAGGAACATGGGGTGCATGGGGCGGCCCATGGTTACCCTGATCCCAAGAGTGAAAGGTTTCGTTCATAGATGCCGTAAGATGCTGGTTGATCGAAGGAGTCGGTGACATGATAGCATCTCGAGATATGCCAACTTGCGGATATACCAATGCCTTCTGCTGATGATATCGGGACATTGGGTCATTAATGGTCAACCATCGCCAGCTCGTCCCAGCGGGCCTGAAGACAGGGTTATACTTGTGCCACTGGTTCGTTGTGTTGAAGCGCCAGAAGATGATGGCCTGGCGAGTCCACTGTGTCGAATCAGGTGCGCAAGACCATAGTTCTTGGTACATAGCCACTTTGCAGATCAAATCGCTGCCGGTCAGCTCCCGGCGAGCCCATGATGCAGCATCGCCTTCATCTTCGAAACGCTTGCGCTTGCTGCCAGCGCGATCCAGGTCTTTCTTGGTCCCCTTACCATCGGCATATTTGCGGCGCTTCAACCTCATTCGCTGGTGCTCAACATCGGGGTACTGCACTGCCATGCTAAGAATGCTAGCCCACTCGACAGCGGGAAAAGGGACATGGATGTCCTGTCGAGGCCGAGTGTGGCAGTCGCAGTCGACTTTCGCATCATTGCAACCTCGGCGATGAATTCCACTATCGTTAGTATACACACCCTGTTTGCTGTCTTCACTGTGAAGCTCGGCAGGTCTGGTGAGGCGTGTGATACACTTCCAGCGGTGATTTTGCAGAGCAGGTTGAGTGATTGCCACTTCAACAAACCCCGTCAGCTCAGAGCCTGACGGAAACTTGGCGTGCTCGTGAAGTTCTAGGGTTGCACACATCTCCAGCAGCAGACACTGCTCATCCCTGGATGGGAGGTCAAGTGTCTCGTACATGGCAGGGGCATCCTTTTGCCAGCGGCGAGTTACTGATTTGGCGCAAACTGAAGTGGTTCGATCAAGCGAGCGGGTGTATTCGTGCAGCAAAACGTCCTTTCCGAGAACGTTGGGGCTGTCATCGCAATTAGAGTATTTGTTCAGATGAGGAAATGATTCCTGGTCCAGAGGAGTATCATGAGCATCATAGGCGATGTCATCACGGATTTTGACATCAGAAGATGAAACAAATATCTCGCATGTCTTTGGTCGTGCGCAAATGGATGATTGCAAGGCCAAAAGCTGGGAAAAGTACTCGTAGTTGGGCTTGACGTCCGGCACCCGTCCTTCGGCAAGAGCCGTAAGAACGGGATTTGACTTGAAGGATTCTTGCTCTTCTTCATCGTAGTAGTCGTCCGAATTGGTAGATCCTGGCTCCCTCTTCTCCTCCGAAGGGAACAGGAAGTGGACTGTTGTGGAGTACTGGTTAACATATGCTGCTTCAAACGTTCCAAGGTTCTCAAAACCCAGCGGAGGAACATTGGCTCAACTTACAGCAACGTAGGTCCTCGAAGAATTTCTTGACGACTTGCATATGGCTTGACACTTGTTTGCGTCCCATCTGTTCTATGCTTTCATTGCTATTGTCGATACGGAAGATCTCTTTGCTTCCAAGTACGGCAATGCAAATGACAAAAATATATTCGCTAATGAGCATATTACGGCCGTGCAGCTTGCCTCCCATGGAGAATTTGCGGCGGCCCATATGGGGCATAAGCAAAACAGCTAAAAGCAGGCTATCAGATTCTTGCCAAACCAGAGTATTTGGTAAATTCAGAGTTGGGTTCACTTACAGTCAACGAACGCATCTTCAAGCTCCGGTCGCCGCCATACACCACCCTTGTCTTTTTGAGTATCTTTGTGTGCTTGCCTGTTTCGATACTGGCGGAAGGCCGGCCAGAAGTAAAGAGGGTTGATGGAGGCCTTTTGCCGTCTTTGATACCGCGGCTGTTGACGAGGGGTTGGGTTTCTGTAGAGGCAGTCGAGGGACTGTGATGGGACCATAGGGGCAGGAATAGTCGACTGCATAGCTGGTGACAATGTCACTTGGTTCTGGTAGCATGATACTAGACCATTGAAGCTATGCGACTGAGCATTACCAGTGGTGTCACGCAGCGGAGCTCTGCCAGAATGCATGCGTCCCGTGTCCACATAGTCCGGAGACTGCGAGTAACGCTGCGATGACAACACAGGCCTTGGCTGAAAGAGTGAAGACATTGTTCATCAGTGGCAAAGTGAGTAGATGGAATGCCAGTTGGAGTCGCCGACGAGAACAAAGCTCGCCACTGAATCCAGAAGACAAACGCAAATGCCTTGTGCAATAGCCACAAACTAGGAACAGGAAGTTAAAAGAGCAAGTTGAAAGGGACAAGAAATGCTGAGAGGAATTTTGAAGATGTGGAATGATGGGATAAATGTATTATCTGAGTAGAGTGATGAATTTGACTGGAACGGAGGCTCATTTCCCGGGAGAACCAGAGGCTGTATAAATCCAAGACTATCGGTGCGAGGATGGAGAGCTTCGAGGTATCATATTGACAAAGGGCTAATTACAGGGCTACCCAACTCGCAATTGTTCGCCCCTCAACCTAATTATGAAGATCTATCTGCAAGAGATCTCAAGGAGGGTGGGATGGGGTGAGGAGTCGGGATGGTCCAGACGGGCCAGACAGCGGGGAATGGGGGGGTCCCGTTAAGCAGTTCATCACCGAAGCCTTTCGTGGGTATGATCCATGTCCACAACCTAAAGAGGCCATAACTCGACCAATGAAAGCCGTGTCGCGAACGCAATAGGCATATGGCAGCTAAAGTGTTTGCAGATGTGTACCAGCGAGGGCGTTGGGATGCAAGGGAGGGTCGATAGCAAAGCGGGTCTGGCACACCAGCCCAGCAGTGTCCGTGATGGCTGCCGTAGCAGAGGCGAAGCTTGTCAAGGTTTGTTATTTTTGACAATTGCAGAGGTATGTGAAGGAGATTGAGATCAGACAGAAGTGGCCTTCAGAATCCCCCAAGTCCCGCGAGCCGCATTCTTGGTTCCTGGATGCTGTCAACTCATGACCGCGCAATGTTTTTCTTCCTGATCGCCAGAAACCGCGATTTCAATTCTTGCATACGGGCGCACGCAGGAGGGGAAAAAAATAAGGTACGCTGCCCTTTCCAAGGGATGCAGCAACATCGGCTTGGGCAGGGACGGTGGACAAGAATTGGTATCGCTCGTTTTGCGCCCATTGCTCTTGCAACAGGGAAACCAATTAGCCTGCTCTGCTCCCTAACAAGTTAACATTCCGATTCCTCCTCATTGTTGCCAATATTGATCTTTTTCCTCCCTCCTCCAGTGAGTTGCTGAAGGGCCACCTTATTGACCTGACCCCCTACCTTGCGCTGCATTTTCGCAATTTCCTCTTCAGCATCAATCGCCTCAGCTTCAGCAAAGTCTAATACTAGGCGGCGCCCGAGGAGGTGAGTGTCTTTCAGAGCATTGAGTGCGTTCTCTGCTTCCCGGGCTGTCACAAAGTCAGCAAATGCAAAGCCTCTTGCGGTATAGTCAGCCTTCTTTGGAACGCGGACCGATCTGAGCTGGCCGTAAGTTCCAAGAAGCGACCGCACGTCCTTCTTGGTGGCTTGGAAAGGCAAGTTCTTGACGACGATCTTTGTCCTCTGCGCTGCTGCCTGCTTGGCACGATCTTCCCGCCGTTTCTCTTCAGCGGCATCATGTCCCTTATGGGACGCTCGCACACCCAGAGTGTGGCCATCCAGGACGTACCCATCCATGACCTTGATTGCTGCCTGAGCCTGGTCCTTGGATCTAAACTCAGCGAAACCAAAGCCCA
Organism: Atkinsonella hypoxylon; assembly: GCA_000729835.1. Lineage (NCBI taxonomy): Eukaryota > Fungi > Ascomycota > Sordariomycetes > Hypocreales > Clavicipitaceae > Atkinsonella > Atkinsonella hypoxylon. The sequence continues at coordinate 146,575 of JFHB01000041.1, read as the reverse complement.
TACTGAGCGTTTGACCGGGCTTTTTGGGGTCCATCTTAGTTTTGACCCTAGCCGATACGAATCCGTCGAGTGGCTCGAAAGCTTCAGCCAACCGACCAGTAGTTGTGGCGAAGTTTAAATTGCGGATAAAAAGCGATGTTGTTTCCACCTCTCCCGTTTTATCACCGCTTGACAAGAGCTCACTTACGCTCAGTTTTTGCACTCCGCTCGCTTGCTGATCGACCAATCGGCTGACTTTCTCCGATATATCTCTCCTAAACAAGTCCTTAGGCGCTTTCTCCAAAAAAAGCACGCTGTCCTTGACTCGTCTGTACGCCAGCTTTCCAAATGCGGCTTTTGCCTGATTAGCCTGAGCAAATTGAACAATAGCAATAGTTCCTGTAGGGGGCATCAACACTTTGACAACTTGGCCATGCTCCTCAAACATTTTCCTGAGCTCCTCTATTGTGGTTCCGTAGGGGAAGTTCTTCACCAAAATGGTGGTGTCTCCCCGTCTCTGAGACTTGAAGGCATCCAGGTCCACACCATTAGCGGCAAAGTAGGCCTTGGTTTCCTGAATCACAGTCGTCTCTGCGATGGCCTGCTCAACGGCAGCATCGGCTGATGTAGGATCTAGAAGCTCAGATTTTGAGACACCTAACCGGTTGGCAACTGATGTGTTGACAGCGTCCTGGCTCATGTAGAGGGAGTTCCAGTTGAAATTGTTCAGCGCTGCCTCTGCTTTCTTACGTATCATGTTCTGTTTCTTCAGAGGTAGCTTGGATATACCAAATTCATCCAGTCCCTGCTCCTGCTTCGGCTTCGCTGGAATGATATGAATGATACGCCCCTGAAACGTTGTTCCATCTAGTGCCTGGAATGCCTTTACTGCGCTAGACGGGTCTTCAAAATGAATCAGGGCGAATCCCTTTTTTAAGCCGGCGGCAGTTACAGGAAGATGGACCTTGACTCATAACTATCAGTCAGTTACCGTGCTTTATCTGAAAATAAAACCAACTGCCAAGAACATCTCGTCTCTCTCTTAAAGAATTTTAAGGCATAAGCTCAGAAAGTCGAAGCATCTACTAAAATATTCGCCCAGATTCACATCATATACCGTGGTATAAGCTGTCCCTATCTTGGGGTTCATCATAGCGCCTAAAGGGGGCAAGGGGGCGATGGAATACATTGGTGGTGAGTGCGGGACACATTGACGTAGTAACGTACCTCCTGTAGGGCTCCGAATTTGTCAAATGTATCCCGTAAATCATCTTCGGTGGCGCTGTAAGGAAGGTTCCGAACGAACAACCGAGATGTGCGAGAGATGGCTTCAACAATGTCTTGCTCTTCCGACTCTTTACTCTTCGCCACCTTCTCAGCCATGTCTAGTCTCACCAAGGCTGTGGAATGCATTGTTTGTCCTTCAACTTGTATGTCTTGCTTAATCGCATCTTCCACTTGCTTAGGTACCACACCAGTAGTAGAGTCACCAGGTTCAACTAAATCTAGTAACCTATTGGTGCGCGATCGTAACCAATCGTCATCCGTTGCTCCAGTCTCTAGTGGTCCGTGGTCAATCATCTCCAAGTCAATTTGCGCAGCTCCGCGCTCGGTCGTGTCCACTAGTGCGCCTTGGTCTTGAGTTTTCCTTTCTTTGGTTGGTAGGACTTGTGGCTTTTTGGTGAACACCTCTGACGTGTCGTCGTAAGCATCTATCTTCCTCGATTTCTCTTTTCTCGACGGGATTTGTTCATATTCGTCATCACTCTCGCCTTCTGGAACAGTGAGCTCTCCGGATTGAGCAATCTGGTCTGTTCCGACAACAGGATTTGTTTCATCGGCGATGACACCTTCCCTTCCAGACCCCATGACCTGCAGAAATTCCCATAACTTGGGATCAGATGCATCATGGTCTGCTCGCTTCCGCTTCTTCGGGTTTGTGTCCTCCTTCTCGGATCTCGTTACAGAGGCGCTTTGGCCGCTTGCTGCAGCGGAGGAGATGGGAACATTGTGTCCTTTACTCGAGACTGAGTCTGAGATCTAGCATTCCATTAGCAACCAGTATACAAGGGGCGCAAAATCAGAACTAACAGGTCGTGCAGCCTCGACTGATATCTTAGACATGCGGATATAGGACTTGTGAAAGTACTTGACAGCGCTCGTCGCATCGTCTTGATTCTTATAGCCCACGTAGCCGATCCGTCGCTGAGGCATCAATTTGATATCGGTGATCTCGCGGTTCTTGGCAGAAAAATGCTTGCGAAACTCTGCCTCGGTAATATTAGGGGGCAGTCCCCTGATAAATATACGTGACGTAGCCATGACTCAAATGGAAACTATGGTAGTCTAGGAAATAATATCTCGATTCGTGGTGGTTGAATCTGCCCGCAGACTCTGAGAGAGTTTAAAAAAAAAAAAAAAATTTTGAGGGTCCTTGTTTTAACGCCTATCGCGATGGGTCCCGTGCTCCCCAAATTTTCCATCAGGCGAACTGCCTGCTACCCTATAAGAACTGTACAGGGAATGTGCGGCTCCAGGCACGTAGAAATTGAGTGAGACCGTCTCGATACGCATCCATCGAGTGCATAAATCGGTTCTTCTGCAATGCTATTGATGTGGCTCGACTGTGAACCATTCTGCTCATAGTCACATCGCCGTTAGTGCCAGGGTTCGCACGATATCACCGCCGGAGAACAGTCTTTTACGGTTGTCCCCGGCAACTCTCAGAGCCTGACTTTCCTTAAGGCGGAAAATTGTAAAATGAGCAATATCCAGGATTGTGCTGCCTGCATAATGACCAGGACCATGTTTTCAAAGTGAGCTTTAATCAAAATAGGAAAGGATAGCGAAGTAATTGAGCCGTGCTTAGCCTTGCTAGATCACCGGGTTTTTGTCGTCATCCATATACCTCTAAATGTAAGAATATCTAAGAAGCCGGGAATTGAGCGACTATATTCAAGAAATCATTTTGGATGGTCACGTCGATGAAGGAGAAACTATATGCTTCTCATGTACAGTATACCTTTAGGTTGAATTGATGCTTGTGAGAAAGTTCCGGGTGTAGAAAGCCCGGACGGAAACCGAGTCGAGAGAAAGAGATAGAAACATAGGCCTAAACTGGAGACGAGGCGTTAACCAAGGAACGTGGTGAGATGGCCGAGTTGGTTATGGCGCCAGGTTAAGGTTATCTTAACTCATTCCTCCTGGTGGAGCAATCCTCCTGGGTTCGAGTCCCAGTCTCATCATAGCAAGCAGCACTGTTTTTTGCGTTATTTTTTTGATAAATGGCGGGGGGACCTGGTGTTCTTCCTTCTGTCGTTCGTTCGGTTTCTTTTTTTAATCCTTTTTTTCTTCCAATTATATCGGCATCAAAACCTCAGCTTTCGGCCGATGCGACGTTAACTGTTGCTGGGATGCTGTTGTCCTGGCCCTCCACCCGAAACCTCGACCGGCGTAAGAACGTCTCGCTGTCCCATATCAGGATTGTTTGTTGTAGCTCAGGGCCTCCCTAGCAAATAAATAAGCTGTAATCACTATGACTAAGGCCCTGAAAACACTCGCTGAGCAGAAAGGAATACGATGCTGGCCATAGAGGACTCCAGCGCTGTGAATATATTGGTTCTGACAACTAATTCTGATTCCCAACTAGATCAGCTCCTTGGAAGATTCTACAATTCTCGTTATTAAACCAATAGATACCCACATTAACAAAGGTTGCAATAAAGAATTATGAGAATTGGGTACCGAGAAAGTCTTGTACTGCCCCTTATAATTCATTTCATAGCCCTACTGAGGTGACCATGTCTGTATCTATACCCGTCTTTGCAGACATCACCCCAGACTCCCGCTAGAGTAAGCAAACAACCAGATTCAACCTCTTCTTCTCTTTGATCGGCGAAGGTTTGTATCATCATTCACCGCTTGGTTCTGCATCTTACGTTTCGCTGTGTCTTTGCCGCCCTCCAGCCCAATCCCACTTTCTGTGCTTATATCATGCTTCCTGACCTTGCGTGGCCCTTGCGAAGAATCCTTTTTACCCTCAGTAGTACTTTCCACACCTGCTTTACCCCCCTCGACGGCGCCCCTCATGACAACATAAGCCGCCTTTTCCACGTCTACCATTTCTACACCCAACTTCTTGCTTAGATCAGCAGCCTTCTCACAGAGCGCCCTGTACTCTTGGGCATTGTACTTGATCCTATCCTTCTTTCCACCACAGCAAAGCCACCAGTAAGCCTCATCAGAGAAGAATATGACACGCCTGGGGTCATGAACATTGAGAAGGAGAGAAGCCGTGGCGGGCCCAATACCCCTTAGCTTTGTGAGAATGTCAAGGGCTTTCTGCGGAGCATTTGGTGAGCCAGGGTTTTCGCGATATGCTGTAATAGCAGTATCTATGGTGGTTTTGACGGCCTTTTCGTTGTTAGATGTGACGAGGCCCATGAGTGTTGGACGAAATTTTCCATGGCGTCTGGATGTGGAAGGAAACAAAGTCAGTGTTACGAGCAGAACAGCTCAGGCTTGCTTCAATTGAGTCTGGGGAGACTTCTGCGTACAGCTTCCATTCTACTAGCGTTTGGACTTGGGAAAGTGTCATATCTGGGCTATCATCGACACTGAATGTGTGGATTGCCTCGCGATAACGGTAGGCATCTAGCTCCTCGAGCGTCTTCTGTCCTGGTTTTGCTGACAAGGTGACTCTTGTTAGTTGTGCATTTAAGATGCGCTGTCACTTGGCAAATTTGACTTTGATCGGGATACGCACCACTTTTGCTTTCGGATATGGCTGCCACAATGGCAGGATAGCCAGCTACCAGGTCACGGAATTCATCTTTAGATATGCGCTCTGCCGGGATGAGGTGTGCCATCGCGCATGTGCTGCTGCACTTTCGCGTGCAGCTGCGCGATCGTTGGAGCCTGGACTCCTGGAAACTCTCGACTCGAATGGAGGGGGAGAGGAATGGCAAGGCGTGACAATCGGCTTGCTTGGAAGATGGATGGGATGCGCAAAGACGGCCGCAGGACGGGCATGCGCGCCATCTCTCTCCCTCTCTCCCTCTCTCCCTCTCCCCCTCTCTCCCATGCAATGCGGAATTCGTGCCTTCACGTGGGGACCTCGCCCGTATTAGTAGCACGACAGTATCCACGGATAATTGCCGTCGAATTTCGCTAGTTTGAAATACTCTTCTGTTCGTAGGGCCTCACCGTTTCCACTCACATTCGCTGAATAAATAGTTTCATCCAAACATATTCGCAGTGTGGAAAGTAACTCCATCTTGGCATGGATGGTCACTACCTGCAACGGCTGGAAGCTGAGCATGCGCCGACTGTGTTCAAGGCCATCGAACCCTCCATTCGCGAATTCGGCAGATATTTGACGATCCGTACTTCTTTGTCGATGAAGCTGTTGACCTTGTAGATGAGCGATTCTGGGTAAATTTCACAGACGAACAAAATTGCACTGAGAACTGCGTCTTGCCCGCCCAAAGCGATATGTCCCGGCGTGATCCGATCAATCGCCTTATTGTTGACGGTCCATAGAGTTGTCCAGCCTATAGAGCTAACACTGCGACTTAGGCCTTGCTTCGAGGAAAACTCACACAGAGCCTGTACGGTTAGGCCACGGCGGAAGATGCCTCGTCTGCAGGCGTTCTTAGGTTGTCACCGGTCATTCACGTTGTCTGACTTGACTGCGTAGGAAGTTTCTGTGCCCTTTTAGAAAAGAAGGACTTCTCGAAATTAATGCTGGAAATTTCCGCAAATAGACGTGACGAAGGACTGAAGCACGAAGGAACAACAGGCTGCACTGTGGTCATGATTCGGCAATGGTCCTACGCTCCCTAGTAAGAATGCCAACTCCAAGAACACCTAGATAGGTACGAAATGGTCATTGTCCCGAATCAGATTCTACCACGGCCCGGAATTGCTAACGGCGATCCCAGATCTTTCCGACTATGCCCGGTGAAACAGTCATATCCCCTGGAGATATAGCCTGTACAGAGCGGCTTCGAAGATTCGCTGCCGAAATGTGTTTCGCAGACCCGCATCGAGGTGGAAGATGACATATCAGCAGCGAGATCTCATGGATTTCCATTCAGCTGCTGGTCTATATTCACGTACTCCAAGCCTACCTACTACTTTGCGAAAGTGAATGCGCTCGACTGCTCACCCACTGTGCGTAGCTAGGCATGCAGCATGCGGCGCAACCTGGCCATATAAGCTAAACATATTTCTTTCTATAAGACTGATAGAGCTTGACGTACATCAACTCGATCTCTTGCAAACAAATATGGCTTACAACAACGCCTTGCGGAGCAAGCAACCAATTTACAGCCCGAACTTTCCAACTTGCAAAGTCGCAACGTGGGCGAACCCCATATCATTTCAGGGGCAGTCATACAAACTATGACACATGGAATCAGGAAACAAGGCGAGGTCCAGCGCAAACCGGCACCATTCCGGCGGCAGAATGGTTTCATTATCAAGAAGATGTGTGTTGGAATAATCCCAGTCATAGAAATACCCCCCTTCGTTCAGTGGTCCTTCCCAGTACAAAGACGCCGCTTCGGCAGGTAAAGCTGGTATCGTGTCATTAAAGCAGCCAACTTCATCTGCAAAGCATCCAAACCCAAACGCCTCATCTGGCCACGGTTGCATGTTGATGTGGAAATCAAGGCTGGAAGGAAAGCCATGATGTTAGTCTCTTTGTTCTCCACGTCGTCGTGGGGAGGGACCAACAGACCTTCCGTCCAGCTTGTCAACACCATGATCATCCCCCTCATGCATGCCCTTCTGCCCAGAGACCGGCGCACGACTGACGGGCAAATCTCTATGTGCTTGTTCACCTCTACTTCGGTGCCTCGGCCGCCGCGCCAAATCACCAGCCGGAGGAGCCAAAGGGGACTGTGCTGCCGTCGCGCGAGGAATATTGGAAACACGCAGGTTAGGCTGCGGGATATGTGCGCCAAACCTTTCAAACTGAGAGAAATCAATGTCGAGAATGCTGTCGTTCTCCGGCCATTCACTGCTGCTGCTTATGCCAAAATTGAGAGTGTTGGCCACTGGTGTACTATGAAAAGTGTGATTAGCATCCGTCCAGGTAGTTAGTTTCAACCTCCTCCGGCTCTGAAGTCCCGTGGCAAGCGTCGTGACACCGTTGACGTTGCGCGACTACTCATTCAGTTGGAGCAAGATGAGCTTACCCGAATCGAGGATCCCGTCCATATTTGTTCTTCAGATAACGAACTTGGTTTTCTGTCAACCTGCGGCCAAAACGCCTGTCAAACATGGTGATGATCCATTTAAATGACAGTCCGCGCAGAATAGCTTTTAAGACGAAGAGAATTTCTACGTCCTTGTACTGTTGAGCGCCCGCCATGTGGACGATCGTACGTGAGGCTTCTGATATTATTGAGCTGCCAGGCCGTATCTGCCTTGCAATCGTCGACAATGCGAGGTGCCAAAACGGCGACTTGGCTTGAAAGATCGTTCTTAATTTCAGTAGCTTTTCTTGGCCTGAGATTTGTCGGCGCCGTGTCTGCTATTCTGTGTTGTTTGCAACCTCAAAAGGCAATCTGTAACAAACCGGTCAATGCTATAGTGACCGATACTGCTTATAAATGACGAAAGTCGGGATGAGCGAGATGAAGCTGGGATTTGTTTTAAAAGTCATCGTACGCAGTGGAGATTGGGTAGAAATAGCCAGAAAAAAGGGAGCACACATGATCACGAATCCAGGAGACGCGTAACACCAACTCCATATCATTACTTAGGACGAGGATAGAACAAACACAAACACAATCGCCTGTCATCTGTCCTCAAACACTGAATGTATGTATTATATCGTCTTGCATGGCAATGACACATCTTTGCGGTGATTGTTGGGAAGGACAGGTCATGTGTGACCGAGACCGGAAATGTGACATCGGATGACCGAACACTCGAACCGTAGTGAATCGGGATTATAGCAAAATCTATCACAGGGCAAAAAGGTCCAGGCAAGCTGATCAACGTCTTGAAGGGGAAAGAGAGCACTTCATTCATGCAAGCTACATGGCAGCTCTGAAGAGGAACTCATGTTAGTCTGCAAACTGATATTATGACTTGCCTCTTGAGAATATCCCCAGCCAGCATAGAACATTTCCGGCCTCGCTGTCCTCAACCCAGTCATCCTGCCCAGCCAGCACATCCTCCTCAACGCACGCAAGAGGTCCATCCAGGTCCAGCATGGCCTGCTTGAATGCCTGAAAGAGTCTTATTGTGGCCTCATCGCGCTGCGGTACCATGACCACTGCACGAGATTCGACGCCCAGTGCTAATTGCTGACTTATGGCTGAGGCAAGAAGGACAGGGTGGTCATCATTGTACAATGGATCAGCCGCTAATACAATCTTCGATGACTTTAGCATCGTCAAAAGCAGAAGGGTGTTGTTGCCGCCCACACGAGTACACATGAATTGAGAATAAAAGCAAAAAAAAAAAAGAGGTATTGAAAATTGACATACCGTGAACTGATGATGTCTCCCAAACAATTTCTGGTCAACCTCGCCTTCACTTCCACCCCAAGTCAAGGAACCGACGCTCAGTCCTCCTCCCCTTCCTTCAACTAGGACTCTATTCCTTTCCACATTGCTCCTTAGATTGTCCACAATGTTAGGTAAGTCGCTCAAAGAAACATGGACTTTCCACAGCGCCGCAGCTGCCAGACCTGACAGGCCCGTTCCAGAGCCTAATTCTACCACAGTGGGGGCCTCTTGGGTCGATGTTTTGTCAAATAAATGTGTTAATGACGTCGTTTTCAACTTTGGAAAGTACCTCGCCAGAACATATGAAGACCCCCATGTCTTGAAACCCAGCGAGTCTCCCGTCAACGCGGGCTCCTTGATGACAAGTTCAAAGGCTTCAAAGTTCTCTGTGTCGTCGAGGCAGTCGAACGGCCATTTTCTAACCAGTTCCCCCATGGCTGTGCGACCGCAACGCTCCGACATCCGCTTGCTAGCGAGTGCCCAAATAACCTCCTTCTGTTCATCATCTTTGATCCATGACAGCGGGCTCTTGATGATTGTGGATATGTATCGAGTGAATTCGGCTCTGCGATGAGAAGCCAGCGATTCCTGCTCAGCGAGGATGTCGGAGCGCCGCCGACGATAGTTCCATACTGGTGGTGAAAGTTCAAGGCTCTGAAGTGTAGCGACCAGCGCGCAAAATGGTGGCCTTTGGAAGGGCTGAGGGAGGTCAAGTGCCGAGATGTCGGACATTGTGATGTAATGGGTTCTCTCGGCCAGTTTCCAGGAGAGGACTTGAGTGACAAAGAAGCTGAAAAGTGGAACCATAGCAAACATTGCTCGGTGTAACAATATTATCTCCTTGAGGACCATACCATAAGGCTCCAGGTACAAAGGTGACAGGGGTTGGTCCAATAAAAATCATTTTTGTAACCGGTATATCTTCTTAAAAGAGGGTCCAGCACGTACCTGGAGACTTATCGTCCGCAAGGAGATGGCGGACTCTGGTTGTAGAGAAATACGAAGCACGGAGTGTACCTAGGTACCTAGATATACTAACTAGCTACTTGCCAATATTTACTAATTCAAAAGTCATTTGCTCAAACAGGAGATCAAATGACGACGTGAAATGAGTCGTGATATATACCTTGGTATATATATAACCTCGAGGCTTTTGCATGTTTTCTCTCGTGGTTTTATACTTCGCATTCGTCCCAGTACTGAATAAGCTAGCCTGCCTAAGGTACCTAGCCTGATAGTAACATCTCTTGGTGCATACTTACGCACCTGGAAAATTAAAATGAATTTGTCTGACCGCGGCCGTAAGATTGACTATTTGCTTCAGATGATGGGCTTCCATTGCTGTCGAGACATAACTGAGTTGGGGTTAACTATTGCTCCATCGCAAAGAGTCCAAGTAGTTTATGTATCTCCCAGGTACCTAGGAAGTTCTCTCGCTCTCGGACTTTGCCTCTTTGATCTGTCGTGGGCGAATCACTGAGTAGCCAGAAGTGGATATACGTACAACGACAAGCAGGAACGACCCGCAACGCAGGTCCACCTTACCACGCGCTTGAGCCGGAGACGCGGCACTGCCAGGTAACTTATTGACACTGTGGGAAATAAACACCACTGTACCTAGGTACCTAACAACCTTAGAACCTTGAAACCTTACCTTAAAGGTAGCAAAACAAGCTTAAGGCCAGTCGCAACGGCCAGGCCCACGCTCAGGCTTCTTCATCGCTCTCACGGCCTCACGGCACCAACCTTGTCCAGACAAATACCTGGCCTTGGTTTTTGATCAGCCGTGCTACCCTTCTAGTGCGCCCCACGGTTCCACGGTACGTACTTTTCGCAAATTGATCTGTTCCAGTTTTGACCTGCGTCTACACCGAGCTGGTCGAAAAGGGGCGCTCACGACCACACCCTGCAGCCTCATCCCAGCGCCGCTCCCGGACACAAACATTCCCAACCTACGATTTGTAGCGACGCTAACACGAGAACTGCAAGCTTGTTGACAGAGAGTACTATCTTTTCGTACGACCAGACAACCGAGCCGCTACTGTGTGGTGTTGTTACACAGCGAATTTATCAAAATGGCGGACAAACAGGCAGAGACTCCTGCCCCTCGGGATAAGCTTGAAGGTGCGATGGCATGAGCAGTAAAAATCGATTGTCTTCGACTGCCAGAATGCAACGCGCTAACCGTTTTCCAGCTCAGATCAAGTCTGCTGATATGGTAAGGGGTTTGATCGGAGTACAACTTGGCATGCCGCTGATGGAAACGACAGACCGAGGACATGCAACAAGAGTCAATCGAAGTTGGTACGTAGTGCGCGCTAGGTGGAATCGACATTTCAACTGTCCGGATATGCATTGACACTAGGGGCAGCTCAAGAGGCCATGTCCAAGTTCAGCATCGAGAAGGTTTGTCGCTGCCATGCCATGGACATGATGCAAATTGCCTTCCATAGGGCTTCATACTGACATCGCATGGCAAATAGGACATTGCTCAACATATCAAGCGAACAGTGCGTACACGGTTCCTATCGCGACTCGTCGATGATATACCACTGAATATGAGGCGTAATTCGCAATCGGACACGCAACTGACATCAACTTAGTTTGACGAGCGAAAAGGACCGACCTGGCACTGCATTGTTGGCCGCAACTTTGGCAGCTTCGTAACACACGGTTCGTAATACCTTAGTGTCTGTGCTTCTGGCTTGACGCGAACGCCTTGGTCATGCTTGCTCTGTTCTAATACCTCATTCCTGCTATAGAAACCAAGCATTTCATCTACTTCTACCTCGGTCACTGCGCCATCCTTCTCTTCAAAACCCAATAGACACGCCGCCAGCGTAATGCAATCAATGCACGATGGCCACGAACTAACAAGGAACTGCGTCACTCGAAGACTTCAGGTTCCATAGGATGCTACGTGAAGAAGGTCAAGCCATGTTTGCGGAGCTGGCACGTTCTTGTTGGCCAAGTCGGAAATTTTATCAATGAGATGGCTGTGAATCAGAGAGACGGGAAGAACCGTGTGCTATAGTTGCTGGTAATAGCACGAATCGACGGTCAGCAACGAAGACTTGTTACGGGCCGTTGGCGTTCGAGTATAAAGGTGTTAAGGGAGCCTCTTACCAATGATATTACTTCTTCCAAAGTCACAGCTTCCGCAAGTCACCATGTCTGTTAATGTGGTCGCAGAAGTACGTGAGAATATGCTGCGATGTGATCGAGAGGCCTAGGTTATGCATGCGATGTGTGTTGCGGATGCCATTATTAATATGCTGACTACTGTGTCCACGCTGGACACTTTTTTCAGCGATTTCTCATTCAGTGTGGGTTTATCCTCACTAAACGTGCACTGCATATGCCGCAAGTGCTAGTAGATTTTAAAGAAGCGACAAGCGGTATCAATTGCCAACCAGAAGGCAGTGGGTTAGACCTTTTGTGCGGCAAATACGAAGTCGAGCCGGGCCCTGGAAGCCATTCCATCGGAGTTCTCGTTATACCTGATCGAATTCTTGCACCATCGTTAAGCAACGTCATCCCAATGACCAGCGTGGTTTGCTTGGCTGGTTGGCGTTCCTCCATCATACTGGCCTGTATGCAACCGTCTTTCCCACCAAGACAATATATTTATAGACTGCTCGAAATACGGAAAGCTGTAGCTTAACGGTAATACTTTCCATGGCAGTTTTTATATTTCGTCGGGGGGAAATTATACCGAATATTGTCGTGAATATATCTATCTCCGACTAACAGGCAGTGCCAATTTTTGAAATGTAACTAGAGATGGTGGACCGAATTCAAACGTTAGAAGTACATCGTCAGCACGAATTGGGGAAGACGTCTTGTATCTAAATTACCATGACGACCTAATAAGTGCGCCCAGGCTATCATGTCTTGGGAAGACTTGTTCAATAAATCCGAGTAGTATATGTCAATGCCCTACCCGCAGCTCTTGGCAATTACGCAAATCATGTAAGCTCAGCAGTGACTGTCGCGCGGCTATGCAGGTAAATTGGTCATGCTTGATACTTTATAATTGAGAGCTGTGAGTTGTGCTCGTGGAAGTAGCCAGATCAATTCTTTTTTATTTTGGCTGTAAGCTACGTTTGAATAGTACGGTCGAACAATAAGTATAATACTTGCTAAAGTAGAAATAGATAGACAATCTACAACCTTGTACAAAATGAATTATTCTATTAGGAGTTGCCATTGCCTAAAAGCGCCAGTCTGCTGGATGCCGCCATTCCTCGGTATCTCTGAAGCATTCTTGCTGGCCAGGGCACAATACACCTGCAAAACAGGTTCTTTTGAGAGGATAACTTGTTCATTGGGCGATTATTTTAGGATCAGGCTTGAAGCCGTGCGTCTCGCAATCGATGTGCAGTTGAGAAGTACATTTAAGAAAGTGAACGGCAGGGGACACACTCGGAAGAAGATGTCTGGGTGGCTGGAAAAGAGCTCACTTCACTTACCTACGACAGTATACTCACGTACTGGACCGAACCGGGGATGTAACCATGTTCATGAACTAGCCGTTACGTTCCATGTAGTCGATCAGTCAATCTATGGACGGATGATAGGCCATCATTTGGCGCTCACTGCTAGGCATAAGAACAAGACAACGACATGTAGCCAAGGTGGGCCAAGCGACACAAAATGCCGGCACCTGCAAACACACGTATTCCGATGGTTTCCGATGATTCGTGCGCATTTTCCAGAGGTGTTGCATTTCTGAACCTTGATCGCGGCAGACGAACCGGTCGTCAGTTGACGCCGGTGTTCCGTGTGCCGCTGGGGAACAATCCGGAGGCTTGCGTCTTGAATCCTAGTCAACCGCCGGCCGGGGCCAACGTCAGTCTGTATCTGCGTTGTGTCGAGCCGCTTGAAGAAGGGGGGGAGAGCTGAAAGATATGACAAACATTTGGCATGTGGTATATCTAGATGAGGACTCGTACAGCACATCTCGATCATGATGGCACCATGGCGTGATCTATTCGATGTTTTCCTCTCCGACGGCGAAGCCAAGTATCCGGTCGACCTTGAACGCAGGATATGCCATTCCTGGGCGCATCAAGACGTATCTGCCGCGACGACAGGCATTTGCCAAGAAAAAGGCCCGTCTCAACCGAAAAAGTGGCTTTTGGGGGGGGGGCCAAGTCCATCGCTGTTAGGAAAAGGCTGCATCACGGCAATAGTGGTTGGTATTCCTTAGTCTCTCCGCCAAGGTGTCATGCCTTCCCCGCCTTTGCGACCGATTTTGGAAGGCACTGAGGTAGTTAAATAGTATGCTTTTGCAAAGCGGTTTAGACCTGATGGAGTATAGCGCGGACTATCTCGTGAAGGAGAGAGTCCGGGCTTATGTAATGTATACTTCTACTGGCAATTTACTTCGCCATTCATTCAGTCATGTGACATCCCCGCCCTTCCTTTGTGCTCGTTTCGTCGGGCGGAGCTTGAACATCGTGTCATGAACAGACAAAGGCCTCGCCTTTGAACGTCAGGACAGTCCAAAAACGGGACAGTGTGAGTGCCGCGGGCTCTCGGCTGATCAGTTCTGGGTTAATATTTGGACTGTCGTTCGTGGTGGGTATAGTATCAATCGCGCCCTCGCACCCTCTCACCCTCGGCACCCTTTTTTTTTTTTTTGGGTGGTGGTTGGAGAGACTAGCGAGCGGATGGCGTTTCCGTTTCGCCCGATCAAGACGAGCTGCAGCAAGCCCGTCCGGAAGAAACTGGCCAGGCAAGCAAATGCCAACTCACGCACTAACTTATAAGAGAAATAACTCACGCACTGATCAACGCCTCATTCGGTCGGCTAGCCCGCTAGCCAGTCAGCTAGCTAGCTAGGGTTAGCGAGGTCGAGAGGTTCAGAAGTGGCAATCCGAGGCCTTTCCATAGGTCTCGTTCTCGTTCGTGCTTCGGGTGTCGGGATCGGCTTGCTGCGCGATATTCGACCGCCTGGAACAAGCGAAGTTGGGACGACTCTCGAATCAGGTTGGGAGAGAGACGTCAATAAGACATGTTGCTGTTGCGAATCGAAAACGGGCATCATAAGGCGGGGGAAGGGAATGTAGTTGACGAGCTCGACAATTGATTGACTGGCACCATGACTAGTCACTTTCGCCCGTTTCACCTTGCGCAAGAACATAGTCAAGCACCAAAGCCAGCTAGGCCAGGCTAGCTGCTTTGAACATGGTCGGAAGATGTAGATACTGCGGCGGGTCTTCGGTAGTGTATTTATGCGTCCATATGTACTCCGTATGCCATTGCATCAGATGAATTTTGTCCTCATAGGATGAGTGCCTCCAGTCGGCCAGTCGGCCAGTCGGGGGGAGATGAATCTGGAACGTGTTGCTTCCTTGGATGTCTTGGGTGCGCTAGGTTTGCGAGACATGATACAAAATGATTCCCTTCCTCCTGCCATGCAAGGCATTCTGTGGCATTCTGTGGCATTCTGTGGCATGCTGGGTATATGGTCGTCGACATGGCAGACGGTATTTCACCAGATGCAGACAAATCGGCAGCCGATCGTCATGTCCAACGACTTAGTGCTGCGAAAGGACTCTGACGATGGAATGGGACAGCAGGCTAAGAAGATCTGTTGTACATACGGTGACTATTGGATACAGATATGCAGCCGAGCCGTGTACACAGACAGAGCTGGCTACATGTACAAGAAAAGAGCTATACACAAATATACAGATATGCGACGATATATGCAGCAATGGAGGGCCACATGAATTTCATAGCTATTGGGTCATTGCCGATGATGCTAGATGCGAAAGATAAACTACTGGTTTATGGTTTCTCACGATGGAGCACGATGGAGCACGCTGGTTAACATGGGTGAGCAAGGGGACAGAGAGAGGCGAGCGAAACTGGGCGGTCCATGCTGACTGAGACGGGCAACGCAGTCAGAACCAGCAATTGGAGCCACAGCCGGTAGTCTCGGCATCATATTCCGCACAGCAACGTTTCTTCTCAATCAACCACGATGGGGGAGCACTTCAGCTAATACGGGCCGTCCCCATCGAGCCCAGGTTGTTTCAGGGTCAACAAGGCACACAGGGTCCCCACGCGGCCATCTGATTGAATTCTTGAAACACGTGTTGGGGGGGCCGTCAGCTCGCTGAGCCCGATGACTGCGCTGCACGAGTCGGGCCGCGAGGATGGTGAGGCGTGTTACCCAGCTTACTTCGTAAAGGTACTGTCATGTCGACGGGGGGCTGGGCAGCGGGCGGCGGGCAGCGGGCATGGGAAATCGAAATGGCGGTGGTGCAGGTAAGTAGGAAGCCAGCCAAATTCATCAGGACATCGCGGCCACCGACACCGCTGTTAAAAGCGTCGCGGAATCCGAGCTAATTTTGTCAAGCGCGTGCCGGCATTGCCCAGCTGGGCTCACCAGGCCAAGGCGAGAGAAGTATTATTAATAGTTTGTCGACAGTGAGCAAGTGACAGGCTTAGGTGCCTAGGTACCTGGTAGTGATGCAGTCCCGCCCTCGCCCCACACGAACTGCCACAGACGGGATGACAAAATTTCAACGAATCCTGCCATATGGATCGCCCAGCAGGGCCCGGCTGTGTAATCTGTCAACCCTACATAAAGTTGCCTCACAACTCACGAGTTTCGAGTTTCGACCCCCAGTCAGTCAGTCAATCAACTCTGTCAGTGCCAGCACCGAGAAACTGCATTCATCTGCTGCCATCTTCAGCGGCTGGGCTCTCTCTCACAACTGTTTCTACCACCAGACATGAAAGATCCGGCCTGCTTGTGGCCTTTCTTTCCAACAGCCACCTTCTCGAATAGCCTAAAACGCCGCGGCCGAAGAAAAGGGTTGCCAGAAGGGTACATTACATGTACATGGATGATGCAGACCCGATCCCACCACCACACCGGCCATATATAATGATGATGTCAGATTCTCAGACTGATCCGGGACACACAGTCTTGGCGAACCTCGAGGGCCACAAAGACCACTTTGGGCCATTGCTGCATTCCTCAAAGGACCACTGCAGATTGGACTACTACCGATGAATTCTATTAGACGAGTACCCCTTCTTTATGGGCGCGGGGTCCCGTAGCCGTACGTCTAATACCTTGCCTGCCATGCAATTGAGACCCCAGCCATGTTCCTGCTCTGGTCCGGTAGCCAGGTGCCAGACAGTCCGCATCTCTGATGGCCCATGACCCGATTTTCCCGGTGAGGATTCCTCACCGTCTGGCCACATCGTATTGGCCCTAATACCCGCAGCGTACCCGTTCTGGGTCTCTAGTCTCCAAGACTCTAACATCCCTCCATCCCTCCATCCCTCCATCCCTCCATCACTTCGTCACTCCATCTCTCCATCTCTCCATCACCCATCCATTCATTGCCTAGGTATGTACCTGTTCAGGGGGAACAGGTTTTATGAGGGATTCCCGCAACCCATTGCTGTTCTTAATACCCGTCGTGTAATTTGACATCCGGTGCCCCAGTACAAAAGTGTACTATGTATGTGCGGGGCCTACTCCGCGACCATGCCCCTCGCTTAAGTCGCCCTATTAGCCTCCCTCTCCTGTTGTGGTTTTCGGTGCTGTTCGAGTCCTGCAGCCAATCACAGTCACTCGGCTGATCGGTGGTTTGCCTGCTAAAAGCCCTAGGCACCTAGGGAACGTACACATGAATATTCGGTCTTATATCGTTGATAGAGGAATGAGTGATCGACCAGACATTATTGTAACATGTACTGGTGCTGCTGGCTCTCCTTTGCTGGACCCTCTCCCATGCCCCCCCCCACACCACCGCGCCTACGACAGAGCCCAGTCGCAGTCTACGGTCCTGGGCCTAATTAATGCCCGCTTCGATGTTCGGTGTTCCCACCAGACCAGGTCATCACAAGTCACCACGCAGCGCCACCCAGGCCCCGTAGCTACAGTCGGCAGTGCGTGGCTGTCGGTGACACTCTAAGCCGTCTAATACCAACATAGACTTTTGTACCCTCCATGTATGCTTGTTCCAACCTTGGCCACCTTGGCCCCGGTTGCCACAGTACAACATACCATAGTACCTACCTACACCTATCAGTCTCTCTTGCAGCCCAGTCTAGCCAAGCCAAGCCCATTCCGCCCATTCCCATCCCCATCCCATCCACCTTCCCGTCCTTTCCCTCGCTCGCCCTCTCCTCGCAGTCCATCAGCTGTCAAGCCCGTAGCTGTCTCTTTCGCTTCTTCATCACGCCCACCCAGCATCTTCGGGTGTGCTCTGTGCTGTCTTTGTTCGTTCACACACAGTTGTACAGGCTTGCACGTTGTTCAAACCTTTTGAATTGCGCTTATTCTATTCATTGCTGTCCCTATGGGGACGCGGCAGTGAATTCACTTCTGTTTCGTCTCTGGCCGGCCCCCTCCCCAATATTTTAAAGTCACGGCGGCTGAACCGATTCACCACGACACCACAAACAAAAATACAGCACGCTGCCGGTCTATTATGCGATACGAATCGGTTATCCTAATTACAAAACAAGCACACCCTCGCTTTCACACTGTCAAACTATCCTGACTGTCGCTGCCACTTTCGACTCGACTACACACCCTTCTAACCACTGCCCTTCTTCGGAAGAAAAGTCGAGATTTCCGATCGTTATACAACCACATCGATACAACGAATAACTGCGGAGATCTCTATCGAGCTGCGTTGATCTGCTTGCTATAAATTGCAATGAATTCGCTCAAGGTTCCCGAAGGCGGCTTGTTGCTGTCCAGCGCCTCCAATTCTGAATCGGACTTGCCGCCGCAGGCATTCGTCCTCAACTTGAGTGACGATGTGGTGGAGCAGATGATTAAGAATGTCCGAATGGGGGATGACATCGAGTTGCAGCTAGGAAACACCCCGGTATGGGCTATTCATGCTTCAGCCCGCAATTGACATTTACTTTGGCAGTTGTTCAGCTTCGGCCCCTGTCATTTTGCTCAAGTGACGCATGGCAGCTGTGAAACCATTATAGGTGGTAGGTTCTTTGGCTAATAGAATAACTGTACAGACATTATACTACGGCTGCAACTCGCACAAGGTACCACGTTTGGAAGAAGATGTTCCCTTCGATCTCTTTCTTACAAAACCTTTCGAATCGACCCGACGTGCCGAGCGCCTGCCTCATGCTGGAAGTCTCTTCAGCAGCCTCAAGGCTTCTCGAGCAGCACCAAAGAAGGCGCTCCAATCGAGCAAAGAAGAAGAAACGAAGAAGCCTGTTGCATCCGGTAAAAGCTCAACATCATCGGGGCTTGATTCAGACATTGAGGCGTTGCAGAATGGGCTTGCCGCACATGATGCAGCGCGGGATCGGTAAGTCAGGTATCACAATCACAATAACGTCGTTGACGTACTCATGAGAATTATAGTGCTCGCGTTGTCGGCAAGCTTCCCGTTGGCAGTAAAGGAAGAAACAAGCTGTTGTCCAACTATAGCTCAACTGCCAGGTCAATGCCTACATCACCTGCTCTCAATGCCACCCGTTCTCCGAATGCGACGCCCCAAATAAACACAACTCAGCAAGTGATGGAGCGTAAGAAGGAGCAACGGTTCACATTGGTGCATGAGTTAGCTATCGCAGATCAGACGACAGATCACCTTCAGAGCAAGTGGACAGGCAAAGAGGAGGACTTCCGATCTACGCTAGAAAAGACTGCTCACTACAACAGCTCCTCACGCACATGGTCTCTCAAGCAGTCTTGTTGGAGAGAACTCAATGTCTGGAAATACAATTATGATACACAAGATGATCGTCAAGCCGCCATTGACAGGGCCATTCCCCAATACGACAAACTGCGGCTCTCCTCATCCGAGAATGAGTGGCAGCTCCTGCTGCCCAAAGAAGAGCGAGGAAAAGGCAAATGCTTAAGTCGACTGCAAGCAAACATTGCTAAAGGGCCGCCTCAACAGGCCTCGAAGATCAAGTTGCAAAAGGCGGACGACAGTTCTGGTCCCAAGGATGATGCAGATAGTCCGCGAGCTGGCGGAGAGAGCATGTCGCGGTCCAACTCGAATTCCCTGCCGACAAAGGTCAAGAAGCCTCGTGCTCAGGAGGCACAGGCCAAGAGGCTTCTGAGCAATTCAAAACCGAAGACAGCGGCACCCAAGGCACCCCCTTCCAAGCCAAAATCAGCTCCCAAGAATGACAAACGCGTTCTTTCTGCAGCAATTGTGGAGAACTCGGATTCGTCGGGCGACGAGGCTCCTACGACGGCGAAAGTCAAATCAATTCCCACCAAAGTTAAGGACACCGTCGTCGTTAAAACGGCCCGGCCTGCGGTATCGCGAGAGTCAGTGAAGAAGCCGCCTATTAAGCGACCCAGGGAGGACTCTGACTCTAGCTCAAGTTCTGGAACACCATTGTCGAAGCGCATCAAACCGAAGCAGTCATTGCCCGCTCTGAAGCCGAGAGCGCAACTTCCGAAACCCAGCTATTACAGTCAGGCTCGTGTATCAGTTCCCTCATATCGGAGCAAAAACACGAGTAACACATCACCAACCAAATCATCTCCACTCGCGTCCTCACCGCCCACCAACGCATCCGATTTGGATGAGGATACACCGCCCATTGCCAAGAAGCGAAAAATGGAGATGGAGAGCAAATCGACGGCTTACAAACGACGAGCAGTGGAGAGCGTTCCTGCAGAGGTGATGAATAAAGCACACAAATTTAAAACTTTTTATCAAAAGTATGAGGCTTTGCACCACGAGATCACGGCACTGGAGAATCCGCCTCATGAGAAGCTTACCAGCTTGCTGAATATGCGAAGCCGGCTAGAACATATGAAGAGAGACATCTACAAGCAATATTCCCCAGGCAGAGATTGAAGAAAGTATCGAGCTGCATCGAACGTGGGGTGGACAAGTTTTTCTTGAATCATGTCTGGCTCAGGTTTATTGTCCCCGTTTTTCTTTCACACAAAATGTCATGATATTGCATGCTCGGTCTGGGAATGGAGCGATTATCCCATTATGTCTTCCTCTCTGATTTTCCCTTTATTTCAGGCGTCTATGTTTCGTTTTTAATTTTGTTCCTATGAGATCACAAGGCGTATGGTATACCGGCAAATTGGCATCAGCATCAAGGACCAGGGATATAGGGTTTTGCATGTAAAAAGGTCAGGGTTGAAGATGACGGACGACAAGCAATCGATGGATTAAAAAGTCAGGCGGACTGCACTGGGCGATAGTATCGTTCCAGATGTACATGCATGGCCAGGGCTCTAGTTTTGATTGGATCTACTTGATTATTTACTTTTTTTTGATACCACAGGTCTGATAGCAGATGCAGAATACAGAGCAAGCATGTTTCAACAATAAGGAGTTGGTGTCACAGGCTGCGACAAAGTGGAAACTAGCTGCTTTTGGTGGCTGGGTAACTTATCCAAATCCGACCCGCCTAGACATCTGCCCACGGGCTGATTGCGCTTGTTCGGCACGGTGGAGCCATCGTGGTCGAAGATGGAAGCCCATTCTTGCCTCCTCTACATGAGTACCGACGTTACTAAATACCCTTCGCAGACTCCCGGCGTCCCAGGCACATGGTTCGGTGGGGAGCCGTGCAGCAAGTCGGCGGGGCGGGGCGGCGTCTCGATACGTGCACGTGCAGCCCGGTGGGCCAGAAGGGATGGAGCCATTGCCGAGCATTAATGAATTAGTCTGCCCAGAGTTCACAAAGACGTTGGGACCGCCAACCCCCAGGCGTTGGAAAGCAAAGATTGACTGCTCTTTCTCACCGTGATGGGCTCGCTGGTGGAAGGGAATGCGCCTTTTTTTTTGGGGGTGTGTGTGTGGTTGCGAGGAAGGACCTTTAGTCGGTCATGAAGATATATGACCTTGAGGGCTGTTAGGCACTCCAAGTAAAGTAAATGCTAGTTACCAAAGTCGAACGAGGCAAAAAAGGTTGGTTATGCCGTGATGAGAGTGGGATTCGAACCCACGAGGATTGCTCCACTAGAAGAATGCACAGCCTTAATCTAGCGCCATAACCAACTCGGCCATCTCACCCGTTGGCAGAGCGGTCGTCGGTTATTTCGAGTTCCAAAGCTTGGCTTGTAGACGGCGGGAGGGACGCCACTTTGGTGCTTATCGTCACGACTCTTTATTAACTAACTATTACACAGCTGGGTTAAGTCAGGTCGGGTCGGGTCTAGAACTCAGTTGAGGTGTAGACTCTTGTAACCTTTATGAGGTCTTTACTCATCAGGTCTCTCTGACAAGCGCAACCTTTATCAGAACGCTCTCCCGCGATTTGGTTCAAAGTCCCACTTTCCCATCTAGGCTTACTGCATGTTTAGGTATTCATGACACAGCACAACCAGCTAGGAATACGTAGTTTGTTCTACCGCCCGGGACAAGTAAAAAGTGTTAATCAATATATCGTGGAGCTTTGATGTCGATTTGCTGAGTTGGAATCTCCACGACTTTGGAGTACATCGAATCTTTGGTTTGTTGCCCTTTTCCTCATTCCCTTGGCATCACTTACCTGCTGGGTGGTGTTTCCAGGAAGCTACCTATATAACACGAGTGTTGATATCAAGTGACCTAAGGGATAGTGCACCGTACATAGGGGACTGTACCAGTGACGCATCTGCGAACCAGGCCAGGATGTAAACGGAGCGCTTTCAAAACTACAACTACAAACACAACAAACAGCACCTCACCTACTCCGACGCATCTTCCCCAATGCCGACGCCTACGCTAGTGAAATTCATCATGTTCATACTTCGATACCTCGTCAAATGTCATATCCAATGTTGCACAGCCATCATCAGACAGCGCCATTCAGGTAGTCTTGCCAGGGAAGCACTCCGCAATTCCTTTGCCATGTTTATTCTCCGCATGCTCCTGTAGCCTAGAGTAGACAACCACACCAATTAGCATTTTTCAGCAATCCTTCATGTGATATCATGCTTGTTCGACTACGGGGATACAACAGGAGCGGAGAATACGCACGCAGGTCCTTTTGTAGTAGACAAAAAAGTAGCCTTGCAAACCTGGCACTGGATATTCATGGCCTGCTGGTTCTGTAGAGCATATAAGCGTCAGTCCCAAAAAAGAAATGGGAGAAACAACACGAGCGACCACGCTACATACGACTTTGAGCTGAGACTTGGCGACTTTGCCGTCTTTTGCGTTGCGCTCACGCTTCTGCTGGGCCTTGGCTCCCTGCACACACGTCAACCGGACTGCGCGAAGCTGGACTACTTCCCCAAGATTCATCGTACGTTACCCATATTAGCAAACTGGCTGGGCACCGGTTTGGGAAAATATGTTAAAACGCGTCGGGGCGGGTTTACAGACGTGAGTGGCGAGGGTGTCGAGATGCAAACAAAAGTGCAGAAGTGGTCAATGGTCAGTGGGAAAATTTGCTCCGCCCATGTGGCCGCAGCCAGCCGTCAGGTGGGGCTGCTCCTTCCAAAATTCAAAAAGGTGGCTCGCCCATCTGCTGGCGACGCTATGGCGGCCCAACCCTCGACTGACCATGTGCTCAACTGGCAATGATCAAACGGATGAGTTTCGGCCCGTCTCTTGGTGCACAATGAAGGGATAAACTCATGGTTGAAGTTGCGTTGCGATATATGTTGGTCCGTATGGCTTTGACCGATGCAGGGAGCCATAAAAAAAAAACCTCCGCTAACAGTTAGTTACCACTGTTCGGACAGGCCTAGCCTCCCTCATGAACGTACACAAGAACGCAGGCTTCGCCAGTCGAAAATTGTACAAGGGCGGTTTCGGACCTTACCCCAAGGATAACACGCAGTAACAATCATAGCTTCAATCGTGCAACCAGACACAGGCCCCTCATTGCATAAACTTCTTGACTACATGAACTCATAATACATCTTTTCATTCATTCCTATAAATCTCATTGCTTCCGTAACACCAAGAATAAACACTAGATTCTTTCCTAAGCGAAGACGAAAGTGATAGCTGCGAAGTGAAAAAAAAGGAACCCAAAAAAAAAAAAAAAAAAAAATGGAAGAGAGAGAGGAAAAGAAAAGAAAGCAAAGGGGGTATCTAATGCGGATGGAGACAAAATAAATTCATATGCCACCGCATTTCTTTTTGTCATCAACTTCCTCTCTGGGAAGCGTACATTGTTTTGAATTTAAATCACAAGGGCTTGGACACTCCTGTGAGCTTCGCATTAAACGTATCAATGTCTGCTTGTTGCTCGGCCTTACACCACGATGCTGACATTTCTCCGCGTCTCAGCTTCATCCACGGTAAACTGAAAGACAAACTTGAACAGGTCTCGCAGGAACGCATATCGTGGTGAGCTGTTGCTCATAGCAAGTACGCTCTTGGCCATATCTTGCGCCATGACGCGCTTGCTACGTGCCGGGAGGAGATGATTCTGCAGCAGGAAGCCATCTGCGAGAATCGAGTTCTTGTATTGGTGGAGGAGGGTCGCGTGGCTGGGTAGAGAGCCAAATGACCCCGGTGGAAGTCCCTGAACGAATTTCTGCAGTATTGCGGCCTCAGTCTTGGGATTCGTGATGGCGTCGCGGTTGAAGCCCATGTTCATGGCAGCTCGAAGTACAAGCACCTTTGATCGACAAGTGTTGGGGTCTTCTGTCGCTGTCGTCGTGGTTGCTGTGCTGGATGTTCGATTGCTGCTTCGCGAGTAGCTGGACAGGTTGGACGCGTTGCTTGACCATCTACCTCCACGTCCGCCATCACTAGATGTTCCCAGGACCATAATGTTGGGCATCTGGGGCGATCGACTCTCTGGTGAGATCGGGGTGTCTTCGAATTCAGTTACTGGAGTCTCCGGGACAGGAGGTGGCTTGGGGGGCCTTTCTTCCTGATGGCCACTTTTTACGCTCTCGCGCTTGGAATGCAAAGACGAGCGATTGGACTGTCGGCTTTCTCTCCCTGACTGGTCAATAGGCTGCTGTGAGAAGAAGCTCGTCTGGCTTGGACGAGGTGTGTTGCGGTCAGGACGGATTTGTGTCCAGGCGTCCCTGAAAATATCACATAGATCCCAGCATGCTTGCACTGCGGAGCCTAGAAGTTCTTCTTCCAAAGGCTTGCCATCCCGTTTGTTCTGTCGCAGGCTGAACAGCATCCTGGCAAGGCTCCAACAGGCGCTCAAAAGATGGTCAGTTTCTTGCGCCAATTCACTTCGTTGTTTCATCAAGCGATGACAGAGCGTGATATAAAAGTCCAGCGTCCTCTCTCGAAAAGGCTCTGGGAGTTCCTTGCCACCTTGGGCGCTGTATAGGCTGCGAGTGACGAGTTAGCTGGAATAAGTTCTTGTGAGTATATGAAAAGGCGGCTATCATCGTACTGGTTATTCAGCTCGAAGCTTACGCGAAGAACCGAGTCTGCAGTCTCGTCCTTCTTTTGCCTGATGTCGAAAAGTGCCTGACAAAAATTACGACAAAGGTCTAGATTCATGCTGACATTGAGCGACGCAGAATCCTTGTCCTGATTGTCATAAA
Source organism: Atkinsonella hypoxylon (assembly GCA_000729835.1). Lineage (NCBI taxonomy): Eukaryota > Fungi > Ascomycota > Sordariomycetes > Hypocreales > Clavicipitaceae > Atkinsonella > Atkinsonella hypoxylon. The sequence continues at coordinate 121,612 of JFHB01000041.1, read as the reverse complement.
GACGCTGGCAGAGCTTCCAGCAACTTTTCCACGCCTTCTTATGCGCATCTGGTGTGCCAGAACTGTGAAACATCCGCGCGCGATGGATCGCACTGAGACTGGCTAACGTATTGCAGAGCGTCCAGCATTCATGCAGTGCAGTTCTGAGCGCAGATATTTCGTCATCAGCAGGCCGCAGAACCGGAGCACCAGAATAGTGGGCATCATCATCATCACCTTCAGCTTCAGCTTCGGTCTGTTCCTCAATCTCTACACACATGGTTAGGCAACAGAAGATATCGGTGGCGGGCAGGATGTCGTACTTTCCAAGCTGCTTGTACTGCTAGACCTCAACCTGCCACCGTCACTCAACATATCTTGCAGGTCTTGGGCCCGGGGGGTAGCGCTGTCCACACTATATCTCACAGGCTTGACATCGGTAGAGATTGGAGGCCGGACAGGATGGACGTTTGGCTGTTGCAGAAGATGAGCATATAGAATCGGTAAACATAACCAAGGCGCTCATGCTGCCAACCTTTTGTAAAGAATCATTGACGTTTGCACGGGATTCCTCACCCGCTTCTGGAGATGTTTGCGCACTAGGCGGAATTTGGTGGGCCGTGGCTTCAGTAGAGGTCTCGAGACACTGTCAGTCACTGAATAAGACTCATGTAGTCATCCAAGAAGCAGGGACATCCATCTTACCCAACTAGCGAAGCTCTCTGGAGCATGGATGACAGACACAGCCTCTTCAGTACTTGACTGCCGCACATGCTCGGGCAAGTTCGTTGTGAGCATGAACAACTATTCTGGTTAGTAATGATTGAACATCATGCCAATATGGCACACAAGCACGAACCTCCGATGGCTGGATTGCATCTCCTTTGTGGCCTTTTTCAATTTCGTCGGACGCATCATCCTCTATTTCTGTGGTTTCGGTGCCATTCGAGGTAACAGGCGATGGCCCAACTATATCACTAGGGCTAAGAATATTCGTTGAGTTGGACGATATGCGATTGGCCGAGTCGGGTCGTAACATGGCAGAGTCCGTCGGAGGAGGTGACGAGCTGGAGATGTATCAGTGATGGAACCTGCAACTTTGTTCCGGCGATTCCTTGACTTACATAACTCTGAATGAGGACCGGTGTCCTTCTGTGTCTGAGGGTACGGACATGTCGCCTTGGTTTCTGAAAGGAATGTGCAGATTACCAGTCGACGATCGCAGTGGAGCCTCCAGAGCCATAGCTTGCTTAACTGAGTTGTGTATGAATCACCGGCAACGATGAAGTCGCCAGCGATGTCCCAGCTCATATATGAAATCGCAACAGCCAAAATTCAGATCGTAATGAGCCTTTGGTTTGGCGGATAGAACTGCTGTATGGGTGGAGAACCTAGTCAGACAAGACAAGGCAGCCTTGTGAAATCCGACGAAGCGGTGAAACGGGTGGTAGACAACGGATCGTGGTGCCGTATGTCTGGGTCGCGTTTTTGGGCCTCGCACGTTCCATGAGAAACAGCACCTGCCCGGCATCTCCAGGTGGAGGACAGAGGAATTGGGGTGAGCGGGCGGCTCTGGTTTAAAGAGGCTCAAAACATGAGTGGTCCTCGTTCGCTGGGTTGATTGTTGAACCAGGGTATGGAAGGCTGGATTGCTTTAGCCCCCGTTAGTCTGCGTGCAAATGCAAATGCAAATAGGGGGGAGAGGGGGGAGGGGGGGGGGGGCTCGTAAGTACTGTACCTAGATACCTAGACATACATACAGTGGGTGTATTTGGCCGCATCCATGTGCCGTCCGTTACGGACTAAATATGGAATATGTATGTATACCTAGTAGTCGGCTTGTACTCCGTATTACTTGGAATATGCTTAATGATCCTCTAATCAGTCAATTAATTCCTGCTTCAATCGCGTATGCTTTTACACGCTCGGAAATATGTAACCATATTCTTGAAACCCCAGACTTCTACATGCTTGACTAAATTTATTCTTTGTCAAAGCACCTGGGCACTCACACAGCACACAGCAGGAATACATGAGGGTGGCCAATAATATTAACGCCGCCGTACCCACGTCGTCCGCAGTAGGCTAAAAACCACCCCTGTGCATGGCAGTTATCGGAACCTGCATCGAGGCTCAAGGTCGACCGTGCTTAGAAGCCTGGATGGTCGGCGTGAGGGTTCAGTGGGCGCTGATAAGCTTATAAAAGAGGCTCCATGTCGACATAGAATCCATGGACTCTGTCCAAAATTCAAGATCAAAGAATGCGGTTTTTTTTTTTTTTTTTTTTTTCCCGTACGGTGACATATACGCAGCAATTATGCGGGCGCAAAACAACAAGAAATCCGGTCCTTTATCTCAAGGGCATGGCATCACTCGCGAACAGTGACGTCTTTGCTGGCAGTGTCGGCGCTTCCCGAGCTATCTCACGGCAGGGGCGGCCTTGTATTGATGGGCAGACGCTTGAGCCAGGTTACCAGCTGATGACTCCAGCAATGGGGCTGCAGGAGGGGATCAGGCGTCGGATCAGGCGTCAGACCTCGGCGCTTAATTCAGGCCAGTGGGTTGTCATCTAGGAGACTTTTTAATTCAAACCTGGTTGTGCGCTCGACCATGGGTATGGGTGGTGAGGTCTCAATTAAAAGTCCATTCTCGGTGTGTGCGTTGTATACCATATTGTGTCCCCCGGATTTAGAACTACCTGATGAAAAAGGAAAGGGTTTCGATAGTGTGTGTAACACTGCATGTGAGTCTTTGCGGTGATCTCTCGGACAGAACATGTCCACTCGTCATCAGACGCCTCAAATGCACGTCCGTTGTTCCTAGCCATGGTCAACCAGATTTTCTGCAGCTCCAACGGATTGAGTGGTTAACACTAATGGACGATTGAAACGGGATGATGAGACTTGGTCGCATCACAAGTCGCCGTCTGATGAGACTTGAAAAATTGCCATTATGCCAATGCAACTGCTGTATGGCCAGGACAATACGGAGCGTCGTGGACAACTCCGAGGCTAGACTTGAATAAAGCACCACAGTTGATTGCACGTCCAGGGTCTGTCTGATGTCTGGTGGGTGCATTACATTTCTGTTCATCAGGCGAGAGACGACACGGCTACGGCGAAACGGCAACAAGAATTCCCTGCTTATAAAGTACATGTATGATGATGGGTTGAGATGGGCTTTGTTTAAATACACTCTGTCTCATTGGTTTACTACAGGCAGACAATGATGATGAATAGCTGTTACTTTGCCTTGACTTTTCCTTGTGGACAGACAGTGCGATAGTGAGACAACGTACAGAGACGTTTGCAACTGGCGAATCCAAAGGTAACCAGCTAATCCATCTCTTCCGCGGCAGATCAGAAACACGCACTCAAATAAGATGGATTCTTGTGCTGTTGACATCTAGCATCACGGCTGTTGTACCTACTCATGGCCAAAGTTCAATGTCATATATAGTTGGCGGGATAAACGCATTCATAAGACAGGAATACACACGGGTGTACATCGCCGTCGAGGCAGGTAGAATAATGCAGATAGATGCTCAAGACCCTTCTCCGGATCTCTGGCACTGCGTATCGCATTTGACATTCCGTCACAGGATTCCAAGCACGAACCAGGACATGTTATCAATCCAATTGAACCAAAACATTTTGCATAATCCGCCTCAACTGCAGAATACAAAGAAAAGTCTAAAAAAAAAGATGTTACATTACGACATTTTCATGCGCCAAATCCATCATTGTTTGTCCAAAAGACCCCAAAACGCCAGTCCATGCCTAGATTGCCGCCGTTGGCTGCAACCCCAGCTCACGCTAGTTCGTTGAGCCTTTGCTTCTTCTCATTTCGTCCGTCGGGAGTATACCTAGGTTACCATTAGGGTCGACGCGTCCGCAGAGATATAGGTCGATCAGAATTATACGTACTTCAAGAGCTTCTCGATGAGATCGACATGTGTCATGATCATGCGACGGCAGCAGTATCGCTTCAAACCGAGCTCGTCCATGGCATCACTTTCCATTTGAATCAGCTTGTCAAGTTCCACTCGGCTCAGCTACAACGGGCAAACTTACCCATCGGTTTTTCTTGGATCGGCAATCAGCTGGAGGTAGCGCTCCCAGAGGTCACCCGTGACCTGCAAAAATCAGCGAACACTCCTTTAAATAGAAAGAGAATTTAATTCACCTTGCCGCACGAGAAACATCGAATAGGAATAATCATGGTGGTGCAAGAAATACGACTCAGATAGCATTCAAGGGTCGAGAAGAATATTGCGATTGTGGTGGGCATCTTTGCCTGCGCGTCACAAGTTGGACTTCGAAAATACTTGACCTACCGAGGTTTTGCCGGTTCACTGTTCTTATCTTATCAGCAAAAAGTTCACTGCGGGACCGAAATTTCTTGGGCAGCGCAGGCGATCTTAGCCGATTTTGCTGCAAGCCTGCGAATTTGTCGACAGCGGTGCGGTATTTATTTTCTGGCTTGGCTGGGTGCTTCAAGATTTCTCTATAATTGAGAGAGGAATACCAGGATCCAAAAAAATGGCCGGCAAAAAGAATCTTCGGGCCAGAGACGACAGAACGAAGAAGCGCAAGCGAGACATCAACGACAGCGATGGGAAGCCCAAGAGACACCGGCAGCAAAGTCGTGACAGCCAAGCCAATGGCGACGATGTGTCTACGTCGCGGAAGTGCAAGCACACGGAGGCTGATATGCCCAGTAGAAGCAAGCTATTGTCGAATTTTTGTCCCAAAGAAGTCATTCGCCAGTCTGATGAGGGCGAGGCAGGCTGGAAAATCTCAAAGCCAATGGGCGGCAGAATGCAAGATATTGACCCCGTCCTCACGGCCGATGACAAGTGAGACACTAGAATGACTGTTTTGAGAGGCATTGATCTTGCTAATCCACCCGAAAAAGGTATCTGATCTTGACCTACAACACATCACTTCAAATATACAACGCTACAGACTCCCTTCTTGTTCGACGTATTCCGATTACCACCCATGACATCTCTTCGACCAAAGGTTCAATGCCCGTCCGAATCGTCGCAACACGATTATCAAAAAGCAACCCGCAGCTCGTATGGGTGATTTGCTCCGACGGAAACGTCTATTGCGTTAGATGGACACTGAACGAAGTTCCCGTCCCAACTTTTCAGACTGTATCTGGCACAGCAAAGGCTCTGGTAGTTGTACCGTCTGCATCTGTAGCGGGAAAAGAGGTCCTTTTGATTACGGAAGCTGATAGGGCGACACGTATGGATATTGTTGCCTATGATCCTGACGAAGGTGGTGAAACTCAGTCAAAAAATCTTCTCAATCTCAGAAGGCAGGGTCACGGACTTCAACTTCTCGAATGTAGTGACGATGGGCATATCATTGTTGGCGCATTCCAGGATCAATTGTTCTTTGGCGCAGTCTCTGGCCCAGTGGGAAGCTTGCAAGAGCTTAAATATGATTTCTTCTCTTTCGACGGCCCCGATCTCATCACGTGCATCGACTTGAGACAACGACAGCCATTCTCAGGCAGCAAGAAAAACCAGTCTGCCTCAGACAGTATGGTTGATGTTATTGTTGGAGGGGCCAGAGGCAGTATATACATTTACCGCAATGTAATTGCATCCGTTACTGCGAGAAAGAATCATCAAGTCAAGGATAAAGATGGGCTGGAAGTACAAAAACATCACTGGCACCGCAAAGCTGTGCACGCGGTGAAGTGGTCTAGAGATGGTATGTATTTGCTCCCCATGCGATTTGATTCATTATAAATTAACCTATGTACGCCAGGAAACTACTTCATATCGGGAGGCTCTGAAAATGTCCTCGTCGTCTGGCAAGTTGACACTTCAAAGAAAGATTTCCTTCCTCACCTGTCGGGAAGTATTGAGAACATCGTTGTGTCGGCTACCGGATCATCGTATGTACTCCATATGGACGACAACTCCGCAATGATTCTATCTACCGCCGAGATGAAACCTACTGCGTATGTTGCAGGGATTCAGTCGGCTGCTGTTGATTCTTCAGAGCCTAAAGACTTACTTGTTCGCCGCGCATGGGATGCATCACAGCACGTCAAGAGATCGATACCAGCCGCTATCAGGCCCACTGACCCATCACGACTCCATGTGTGTGTGGGCAATGGGAGGCAGGCGACCATGTCTGGACACTTTTCTGCTCCGATGCTGCAATCTTTCGACTTGCAATCTTTCACCAGTGTCTCAAAGCAGGCGCTCGCGCGAACTCAGCCAACCGACGTAAACATTACTAATAAAGGACAAGTTATTGACGAACCGCTGATAACAAACATTGCCTTCTCCTCAGATGGAGGCTGGTTGGCGAGCGTTGATGAATGGCAGCCATCGGAAAGGGACGTGGGAGATATCTCTATCGATCTGAGAGAACAATTCATCCGGGAGAGACAAGAGATACATCTGAAGTTCTGGGAAGTCCGCGACAACGGTGAATCGCTGGCTCTGGTATCAAGGATCAACGCTCCCCATGCTATAAGAAATCCAGAAAAGGTGCTTGATATAGCAGCCGATCCCACATCCTGCGCATTCGCGACCATTGGCGCTGATGGGGTTGTTCGCATGTGGCGGCCGCGACTTAGACACAACAACGGTGTCATTGTCAAAGATGACCAGGGAAAAAATGCAGTATCTTGGACTTGCGACCAAATCATTGCTGTTGGTTACGGTACCAGTATTGATGATGGCACCGATGTTGTGGACCCAACGCACCCAGTTGAGGTGCAAGGTAGTCTTACGTTTTCAGATGATGGCTCTACTTTATTTGTTGCCTTTGGTGCCGTCAATTCCGGCGTTGTGTTCATCATTGATGTTACACCTGGGCATAGTGTGAAGAGGTTGGAAGGTTTGTGGGAGGGCAAGCTCCAAACAATCCGTGCATTATCTTCATACATTGTTGTTCTATCCGATAACCTTAGAGTATATGACGTTGTTAGCGACGAACTAAGATATGGCATTGCCATACCCAAGATGACTGGCGCCTCCAACTTGCTGCAGTTAGCGGTTGACCACACTTCGGGGCATTTCGCAGTCACGGTGCCCGTTGGTGGCGTGTCCAGCATTGGTGTTTTCGACCCGGAAGATGCAGAACCGTTGCTAGTCAGAACAACACCTCACAGAATTGTCAGTCTCGTATCAGCGCCTTCAACCAGTGGCTTCATTGCCCTCGATGATGCGGCGCAAGTATGGGTGATTGCCGAAGGCGCGAACCCATTCTCTCTGGCAACTGTACAGCCGCTTCAAGATCTGCGATTAGACGACCCTCCGGCAAGCAACGACGTCCTACCCAAAGCAAATTGGCCCTCCGAAGCCGCTGAGACGGGCGCGGCCTTAGAAGCGGCTAGCGAAGATGAGGTGGAAAATGGAGATGCAACCGACGGTGATGTGGACATGAAGGATGAGGACGACGAGGATGAAGACGACGTCGACGTGAACATCCTTCCTCCGCAATTTTTGACAGAAATCTTTGATGCAGCGCCTGCGTTTGCGGCTCCATCCATCGAAGACATGTTTTACAAGGTTACTGGGCTTTTGGCTACGAAGCCCCTTGGAGAATAATCATGAGCTTGCATATAGTTTGCGTTGCGTGTGTATTAGGCGAAAGTGGCGTATATTCACCATGGAAGATGGTTCATTTCGGGGTACAGGTTCAGGAATACAAGTTCTGGAGAGAATCCGCGTGACGGCAAAGGCTGACGTTCACATAATTCCGCGGCACCCGCATGTCTGCCACCATGTCGTCCGGTAGCGGCAGCGGCAGCGGCAACGAGCAGGCGGGTCGGCGACAGAGGGGTCGCGCGATGGCGCCATCTGTGAACGCGAGAAGGTGAGGGTGTATAGGACCATCTCGAGCCTGCCATATATCTGCTCATTTTTCTCCTTTTCGCATCTTCAGTAAAATAAAACAGACCACATTGCAAGAATCCTGCCAAGCACTCTGTCCTTGGTCCATTGTAAAGCTCACTACGAACCCAGCGCCATCACCGTCTCGCCGCACGCCTCGTCATTCCCGCATCGACAACCATGTCCTTCACGTCCATTCCTATTCTGGACCTGCAACTAGCCAGACACCCGGACTCGAAGCCCGAGTTCCTGGACCAGCTGCGCCATGCGCTCATGGAAGTAGGATTCTTGTATCTTGCCAATGTCGGCATCCCAAAGGACCTGTTTGAGGAAGTGATTCGCCAGGGAAAGGCGTTCTTTGACATTCCCATGGAAGAGAAGTAAGTTTGCTCCCTCGGCCAACAACGGCTTTGCGCATAACTTTTTTTTTTCCTTTTCTTTTTCTTTTTTTTTTGTTTTCTTTCAATTTTTATTTATTTTTATTTTTATTTTTTTTCAAGGAAAAAAAAAAAAAATCACAAGGGAAAATAACAGGCTCTAAAGATCACCCACAGACTCAAAATCGAAATGAAAAACGCCAACTCTTTCCTAGGATACTCCCGTCTCTCCGCCGAAATCACAGCCGGCCAAGTCGACCACCGCGAACAGATCGACCTGTCCACCGAGCACCCCCTCCCCTCGCCCGGCTCCCCACGGTACCACAACCTCCTCTCGCCGAACCAGTGGCCGTCCGAGCAACACGCACCTGGCTTCCGGACAACATACACAGAGTACATGCGCCGCATGGGCGAGATGTCCATGTCCTTCACCTCGCTGGTCGCCGAGGCCATCCAGCTACCCCGCGACGCATTCACAAAGTACGTCGACGAGAACCAGCAGCACAAGCTCAAGATCGTCAAGTACCCGGACATGGCGCAGCTGGGCCGCGGCGCCGGCCAAGGCGTCGGCCCGCACAAGGACAGCATGCTGACCAGCTACTTGCTGCAGGCCACGGCTCACAAGGGCCTGCAGGTGCAGAACGTCCAGGGCCACTGGATCGACTGCCCGCCCATCGACGGCACGCTGGTGGTCGCCATAGGGCAGGGCATGGAGGCCTTGACGCAGGGCGTGTGCGTGTCGACTACGCACCGGGTCCTGTCGCCCGCCGCCGGGTCCGGACCGCGCTTCTCCATCCCCTTCTTCCAGGGCGTCAGGCTGGATGCGGACTTTGATGAGCTGGAGACGGTCGGCGTGGGCAAGGTGCCTGAGGAGGTGAGGCAGCTGCGGAACAGGGTGGTGGCGCGGACGGGAGGGAGAATCGACGACGTGGAGTTTACCTTTCGCCGGGGCGCCGTGGCCAGGACGCTGGGCGAGGCTACGCTTCGGAATAGGGTCAAGAGTCATCCTGATGTTGGTGAGAGGTGGTATCCCGACATCTTGGCGGCCATTCGGGAGGAACAGGCTGCGGCGAGGACGAGGGCGAGGGCGAAGCAAGCTGCCTCGGCCCTTGATCCGGGTAACGGAGTGGCCCCAGCATCAGTGGAGGCTCATTGATGGCCTCTTCGCGCGAGAAGCACACTTAATATGATCAGATGATGTGCCTTTGCTGGTGTTCTCGGAATATCAGAGCTGTCAAGTACGGACATGAACTTGTGGGTGATTGTTTATCTGTAAGTGCGATGGCAACAACATACGTGTATGTGTACACTTGCGTAAACATGCGCGAATGTTTATCTTCTGGATCCGTCGTGCGTCGATATGTCCGAGTTAAGTTACCCATATCCAATCCCTGTGATGCTGAGGCTGGAATAGGTCAAGAGAGTCAGAAAGGAACAACACTGAGAGCACAAAGTAACATGCCGTGCTCAACAGCCACAAAAGATGCATTGTCAAAGCGGTAGGCCAAACATGCCATCTGCGACAGTTCAAGTCTTTGTTGCACATCACTGATCTATAACGTAAAAGTGTATTCAATCATAAATCTGTCCTTGAATAGACGCCGTTTCTACCAACGTATTCAAGTCACATCCAATGCGTCTCTTACAAGACCTTGCCAACCTTTTCATACTCCAACCAAGTTTTCTTCACAGCTCATAGCGTGCAAGCGACGACAAGACAGCTCGTTGCATCCTATGACATTGCATCTTATTCGACTAGGACCAGTATTGGGCGCCGAACTTATTTCGCCTTCTTGACCTCGGCAGCACCATCCCTAGCAGCCACTTGGTCTCCCAAATCATTGTAGCTTTTGTACAGCTGCTCACTCTGCTTCTTTAACGTCTGCAGATCCGTCTCCTTCTGCGACAACTTCTTCTTCAGCTCATCCACCTCGCTCGCCTTGCCCTCCTTGTAGTTCTTGTTGCTTTCAAAGGCCCTAACCTTGTCCTGAAGGTGCATGTTGTCGAGAATCATGTGGTACATGCGATTCAGGATGAGCGAGAGGAAGAGAGTAAAGCCGCAGAGGTACATGTTGCGCTGAGAGTAGAACTTGCGAGCCTGGACTTCGAGGCGTTCGTGACCCAGTACGGCACTGTTTCTCCGATCCACTCGTCAGCAGCTGAATTTCTCATGGCTAACGCTGTCTATCATAATGTATGGGACCTTGCCGCAACTGTCCTCGAGGAGCTGCGGCGCCGCGCATGAAAGCGCTATGAGGTTGTACTTACGGTCCTTTTGAGGTCTGCTCTCCCGCAGCAATGACTTCGAGCTGCACGCGGTACACTCGGTTTACGCTGTCAATAAAGAGAATCAAGATGAAAACAAAGGTGATTCGCAGCCAGTGCATAATCTTGGACACGATCGGGTTCTCAGAGATGAAGCTATTCAATGGCGGTCAGTTCATACGTAAGCTCGAGGAGGGGGGGGAGACTAATGCCAAAATTGCTACATACGTAAAGACCTTTCGCCTGGCTGTGAAGGGAAGGGGAACGAGAAGGAGCATGAAAAGCACCATCTCTATGACGAGAAGGAAAAACACCTTGGTGCGCGGTCAATTCGGCTTCTTCTTCTGACTCAAAGGGGCCTGGGGCGTGAACGACAAACTCACGAGAGTGTAGTAGAGCGTCATTGTGGCGGCGGCAGCGAAAGACCTCGACCAGCGACACGTTACACGAGCAATGAGTCTGGAGGCAGTTACAGCTGGCGGATCGTTGTTATTGAGAGGATGCAATCTTGGGCGGGATGGAGTTTTAGGAGACTCTTGGATATTGGTAGGGATCGAACGAGCGGGAAGAGGAACGTGTGGCAGTGTGAGCTGAAGCAAGGTGGCTAGTTTTGCTGGCCGCAAGCAAGGCAAGGCAAGCAGTCACAGCCAAAGGAATACAAGTACGTCATCGCTTTGTCCGCCGCTGCCCCTCCCATGTGCCTAGTGCCCTTGTCCCACCCAGAACCGAGCTTGGAAGGAGCTACCCTTTGCGCGCGAGCCCGGATCCTGGTGACAGTACGAAGTACATGGTAACTACACAGCATCCTTCTCAGAAGTCTTGATGGCCGAGACGCCCGGACAAATCGACATCTACATATATGAATATAGATCTCTTTCAGCAATTCCAAGTCCCTTGAACATTATCCATACAATTCTCCATCCCACACTCTTCCGGAAAAACTCCATCCAAACAGATAACAACCCGCGGCAGACCATTCGCCAACCCAAACAGCCAGCGTGATAGAAAGCATCAAGCTGCTAAGATGGCCGAGCCGATTACATTTCTGCTGTCACCCACGCTAGACCGCTCAAATGTGTCATGAACAATATAAGCTGCGCCTGACATTACAGGATAAAATACAGCATCTGAACTTGGACTAGACATTCTGTGTCGTCTCCCAATCACAATATTAGTTCCAAATATCATCATCCCGAAACTTCGCTGGCGGTCGTCGTATTCTTGACGCCCTGTCGCTTCTCCGCCGGATCATCACATCCTCGTCTTGGTCATCCGCGTCCCCGTCCTGATCTTGCTGTGTCGCCGGGCGACTAGACTTTCTAGACAGGCTGCCTGAGAAGCCCATGCTTTCTCCCGCATCGTCACTATCTTCGATCTCCTGAACCTGCAGCACTCTGTCTGAACGCCTGGTCATTCGCCTCGTCCGAGGGGTAGCGAAGCCTTGTGACGAGCCCTGGCTTGCCGCCGCCGCCGTTTCTGAAATAACAGACGACTGTCCTGCCGCATCGGCAGTCGATTCAAAACTCTCGGATGCTGGTTTGGGGGCTGGTCGAGGGTGTTTTCTAGGCCGCCCACTACCTGGCCGCGCACCACCACGCTTGCCTCGTGTCTTCTTGGGTAGCTCCATACGTTTTGTAGGCGTCTCCGGCTGACCGGGCTTCTTCGGCCTTCCTCGTAGTTTTGAAGCCGAACCTGGGTCTCCTGAATCTTTCCCAGATTCGCCAGCACGAATTGCCCTCCCCGATGCCAAGGGGCTGAAATCTTCATCCTCGTCCAACCTCCGCTTTCTTTTTCGCGTTAGACGAGCTCGCGCCGTGTCCGTTTCCAAAGCAAATCCGGGTGACAGGTCTCGCTCCACTCTCGGACGTCCTGGCCTTCTTGTTCTCTCAACCTTGCGCGGGACTGGCTCATCATACTGAGACCGTTGCGCTCGCGTGCCTTTTGCTTTTGATTCTGGCTTCCTGGCTGCCTTGTCATCCAGTAGCTTCTTTGTTAGATTAGGAAAGTTCTCTCCGTAGTTAAAAAAGAGCTCCTCTCCAGCTTCAATGTCTCGCATTGCTGTGAATTTGATGCGGTACTCTCCGTTCACATACAGAATACGCGGGGTGATGTTGCATCCGCGTGTATCGTGCTCTGATGCATGGTTAATGTAGCGGCTCAGATTGCCATAGATAGCTGCATCGACCCAGATGCCCTCATTTTCTAGCAGTGTAAAAACATATGAAACATTAGACTCCTCACGGAACACGTCGCCACGCCGAGCTTCACGCCGAACGCCCTCGTCATGAGTGATCAACTCTCCGACGTACTCGATAACGAATTCATCCTGGGCAATATCTTCGGCAGTGAACAGGCCATAGCCACATCCTTCGAGCTGGCTTTGGCCCAGAACCAACGACTTGCCCCCGCCCCATTGTAGATCACAATTCTGACATCCAGTGGCATGCAGCTCGGCATCGTTGGCGTTCAGTGGATCAGCCCGTTCCAAGACGCCGCACGAGCCGCAAAGTTGAGGGTCGCATTCTCTGTTCAGCTGCACGCAAATGCAAGGCTTGTCTTTCTTGTTTTGTTGGCAGGTCTGGCCTTGTGAGTGACAAGGACACCCCGTAAACTTGTAGGCACAATCTTCGACAGTACAGCCACAAAACTTCTCACATAAAACTCCAGCGTCCACGCAGGAACAGATGCGCGGCGCACAAGGGCCATTATGAAAGCAAGGTTCCAGATTCTCCCGGCGCTGGTGGGCATGAGTGATAGTGTGGTCTTGCCAGTCGCCTAACAGAACCTTACGATGTCGATCGTACCAGGACAGGTTCCTGGCACGGGGCGCTTGAGATGGCTCAGGCTGTGGCAGTGTCACTCCTAGCAGTTTGAACTCGGCAAATACTTCGTCGCAACTGCGGTCCAGAAATTCAGCTGCAAGACAAATCGGATCACCTTGAAAGGAGCTGTATCTCGCCGTGGTGAACAACGATCGAAGCACTATTATCTCATCCTCCAACCATGGTCGGGGGTGCAGATGCATTCGTACGTGGTCAGCACTGCGCCGATAACACTGCCGCCGACAGGTCTTGTCAGTGACAACGTCGTTGATCCTGCCCTTTCGTCGTGCTTTCAGGGCATCAGAAAGGCGGGAGCAGGATGATATGGAAAAGGTCCGTTTCATGTTCTTGTTATCATATTCACCATGGTCGCAAGAGTGACTGTAGCAAATGAGACAACCCAAGATACAATATGTAGCTAAATTTGTCTCAGCCAACTCATCCTCATCCTCGCTGTCGTGGGGTTCGGGGGCATCAACGTTTGTTGCATCTTTGACTATTGGTTTGGAGTCCATGATGTTGTCGACGGACTCGTCCAGCATCAACACCCTTCGAAGATCAATTTGTTTGGACGGAGGCAGACTATCGCAGAAGACATGTTGAAATGCGTCGGTAAACAACTTTGCGGCTCTATTGGCTCCAGGCGTGGTGTTTTCTGCACCTTGAGAATTGAGAATATCGGTTTTTTGTTGCGGTGTTATGGCATCGTCAGGTTCACGGGTAGCCATATAACTTATCAAGGCTGACTTGGTGCAGCCGGGCATCGCCACATGTTCCAGCCATGTATCCAGGTAGAGAGACACTGTAGCGGCCCTCTCGCTCTGGATAGTGAGTTTCTGCTTGTCTTCTCTGTTCATTGGTTTGAAACCAGACTTCAAATCTATATCCTCCAATTCCTTCAGCCAAAGGTTGTATTTGGTTTCTTCCGAACTCTCGAGATCTCTCAGGTGCGGCACGAACGTGAGCATGGTATTTGGGGTGAGAATATTCTTTTTGATCTCAACGTGATGGAACCGATAGGGTGGTACTCGGTCCTTATTTGTCTTGGTGCATACTGGCACATAATGGGCTTCTCGTTGGTCTCTCTTGGCTTTAAAATGTTGCTTGAACTTGATTCTCATCGTGGTGCCCTTCTTCTCAGGCACTTCCGGCGTTGACACATTAGCAAACAGGTCTGGTCCCGTCTGTATGCGACGATCGGTTGGCTTCGTGGATTCGAGGATGTAGCCGGTCAAACGTGAATGGTGCTCTCGTACATCTTGTTGCCAGGTCTGAAGTTGGTTCGTGATCTTGTTCACGATCCATTCGGTCTTTGCTTCAGTTTGTATCTCGGGTGTTGTCCCATTGACGGATGCCGCCTCTGTGGCCGGCGGCGGAGCTGCTTGCGGGGGAGTCGATTGTGGAGGCATTTCAATGGCCAAGCCTGTGCCTACAGGAACCTCAGGAGAGATTAGCGGCTTTCATGTAATGATTGACTGTCCGAGGATTCGGCGAAGTGCTGAAGCTTGGGTTCGCAAAGCGCTTGATGCGGTTGAGGCCGGAGCCTCCTGATTGTCGCGAAGGAAGGAGGGCTGACAGAATCGGGGATGCAACTGCCAAAAGCCTCAAGTTGAGGTTAAGAGTATCTTTCCGCAAGCTGATTTCGATAAAGTTCCAAAGCAATTCTCTAGTTCCAAGCGGATGGCGAAGGATAGGGGCGTTATGGAAGCCAGTGCTGGCCATGTCGATCGAGCGAGTAATTCGGCAATTAAACAAAGTTGAATCCGAGATGACTAATTTCCGGGCTTGGCTCGAGGTTGGAGGTGCATCAAAGGAGCACAATTGACCTCAGCATCTCCAGGTAGTCAGATCACCGAAGCGTGACGTGAAATGCCATTCCACTTGACTTAGGCCAGTCCAGAGTCCGAGCTCAAGAAATTGCAAAGCCCGTGGGGAGGCATCCTCATATCACGACCATGTGCGCTTCTTTTCTTATCTCTTTGGTGCCGAATGGCTCCAAACGACCTCCTTGTTGCCCTATTGCCTATTGGCATTGGTCTGCAGTGGCGGCTGCCCCTGTAATACAGGGCTGCTACAAGGATTTTGACATTAGGTAGGTACTTGGTGTGGGTATAGTGGGTGTAACTAAGGCAATCTAGTACTTCTAGCCTCTTATGATCTTGGTGAGCGATTCTAACTGGCGGAACAACCCTGCCGATACATGATTGGAGCCACTTCACACACTTCACACCAAGGAGATGATGGATTCAACCTACGCCTGCCTAATGTAGCTGGCTAATGCTGACATATCGATCTCGGTGTATGATATTATGCAAATACCCAAGATATTGACTGGGCATACACCACACTTAGTCCAAGTATTTTCCAATAATTCTATTCATCGCAGGCATATACTATGCTTTGGCATTATGAGAGTGCAATAAATAATTACTTGGAGATACGCAAACACATGGAGAAAGCGGTATCTGCCGTTAGCGTAGTGTTAAGAAATCCGTCGAGAAGACCACGAAAACAACTTTGTTAAGTCCTAAAACCACCTACCTACCTAGGTAGGTACCTATAGTTGCACACCAGCTTTACCGCCAACGCTGCTCAGCTCTGCTCGGCCTTGCTGGACACTTGAAAAATCCCCCCTGATTCAAAGCAAGACGCTCATGCAGGGCCGACAGACAACTTCGCAATTCCGTGCTGATCTAAGCACTGCGGCTCAGACAACGGCGTCTTCGGATGGATGGAATGCATGCTTTAGCGCGCATTTCGACGGCAGACTACGTCACGTATCACGTGACTCGGGGCAGTGGAACATGGTTGCTCCAGGCACGCCTATGACCTCACCATTTTCAAAAGCTCAAGCTCAAGCTTATGCCCAACTTGGCTTGGAGCTTGGAACCATTCGATGTCTGGGATGATTCTCCATTTCGGTCTCACTGTTGCTGAAGCTACAATAATGGCATTAATGGATGGTTTGCCCTGGTTGGTCAAGGTGAAAGTATCGTTCACAGGAGTGGAAGGCGCACGAAAATTTCCTCCCACAACCCAATGTGACCATAGGACGAAAGATACATCTTGTTTGTGTGGGCAATGACCACAACTAGTGGTGGAAAACATTAGCGCCTGGAAATACAGCTTTCTCTTTCAAGGTGGCTGTCAAGTTGGAACTAGGACGAAGGAGTTGTTAGCCCAGCGGGGAAACCCATCCATGACAGTTACAGTATGGCGCCCGCGGCGTCATCCTGACTTGCCAAAGACATTGAGGACTTGATCTGCAGCTAAAGGACGTGCAGTGCAGGCTGAGGAGTGGGAGGGATTTAGATCAATCTCATCCGCATCCGGAATGGTCTCGAGAATTGGGCCTGTGTGAATAGACAAAGGGTCAACCAAAAAAAAAGGAACTGGTCAAAGACGGCTTGCCGTACATGGGCAACAGGGAGCTGTGGCTGGTGAGCCAGAGCCAGAGCCAGAGCCAGAGCCAGAGCCAGAGCCAGAAGAAAGAGTCAACTCTTCGGCGGTACCGGGGTCGGTATGCTTGGACTTGCGCAGTTGGCACAGTCTGTGTTTGGACGTTTTTGTTAGAATCCACGGCCTACGACCCACGGTCCACACCCACAGACCAGACTTTTTTATTGAAACCGCGCAGCCTGTGGTGGAGTGCACAACCACGTTTCAATCAAAAAGTCACCCGGGTGACAACCCAAACCCACCAGGCCGCTTCCCCCTCGCCAGGACGATGACGTCGCCGAAGAAATGGCTGCACTCTGAGCCTATTGCACCCCCCATGACCACATGCATCAATCTGTCCTGCGCTCAAGGCTGCTCTCCGCAAAAATAACACCATATAACCATCGCCTCGTCCCCCAACCCTCCTTGGCTGCGGGTGGCATTTCCACTTGATACCACTCTCCCATCCCTGCCTTTTATATCCATATCTTATCCATCCATCTGCTTGCTTCAAGCCTGGCTGCATCACTCTCAATCGCACCTGAGCTTTCGCACCATCCATTCGGACCCTCAGTACCCAACGGATTGGAAAACTCTCATACACCGCCATCATGCATCGCACCTATTCTATGCGCACTACCCGCGCGCCCACTGCCTCCCAGCTGCAGGTCTGTCCTTGTCGGCATCAGCGTGGCCCTGAAGCTGAATTTCCTCGTTTCCTTGGAAACAAGTGCTAACTTACGCGGCCATCAGAGCCCTCCTCCTCCTCCCTCATCCACCAAATCTGGCCGCTTCTTCGGGAAGGGTAATCTGGGTAGGTGCCATCGCCAAACGACATGACAGCGACTTCGGAGCCGTCGGATTCGAGTCAATGCTAACTCACTAATCCAGGCCATGCTCTGCGTCGCAATGCTGGCGGTGCCTTCGGCCCCGACTTGGCCAGGAAGCTTGCCCAGCTCGTCAAGATGGAGAAGAACGTGATGCGAAGCTTGGAGACTGTCGCCAAGGAGCGCATGGAAGTCGCCGTAAGTCCTTTACATTCCAGTGGATTGCGCAATAAAAAGGAGAAATCCTGACTTGAAGCTGTGCAGCAACAACTTTCGATCTGGGGCGAGGGCGCCGACGAGGATGTCTCTGACGTCACTGACAAGCTTGGTGTCCTCCTGTACGAGATTGGTGAGCTGGAGGACCAGTATGTCGACCGCTACGACCAATACCGTATCACCATGAAGAGCATTCGAAACATTGAGGCTTCCGTTCAGCCCAGCAGAGACCGTAAGCACCATCACTTTGATTACACGGACTTTTCGGTACCGATATCATTCTAACACTTATTAGGCAAGCAAAAGATCACCGACCATATTGCCCAGCTCAAGTACAAGGAACCCAATTCTCCCAAGATTGTCGTCTTAGAACAGGAGCTTGTCCGTGCTGAGGCCGAGTCGCTTGTTGCCGAGGCTCAGTTGTCCAACATTACGCGCGAGAAGGTCAAGGCTGCCTACACCTATCAGTTCGATGCCCTTCGTGAGCACTCGGAGAAGGTTGCCATCATTGCTGGCTACGGCAAGCATCTTCTTGAGCTGATTGACGACACTCCTGTCACTCCCGGCGAAACCCGACAGGCTTATGATGGCTATGAGGCTAGTAGGGCTATCATCCAAGACTGTGAGGATGCTTTGACCAACTGGGTCACTTCCAACGCTGCTGTCTCATCCAAGCTCTCCACCCGCTCTCGCACATTGTCTCAGCGCCGTCGCAACAACATCCGCAACCGAAATGATGGTCATGATCTGTCTGGACAAGACGCTCCCCTTAATGACAACAGCTCTTGGGTTGGCCGTGACCACGAGGAAAGTGAGGAGGAAGAGGAGGAAGAGGAGACCGCCAGCGATTTAAACAGTGAGACCCGTGGCCGCACGAAGGAGGCTATTGTCGCGTAAGAACCGTTAGTTATGCGGCAGAAGAAAGAGTGTGCGGAAAAGAGGATGCGGAACGAAGTAATCCGAAAAGCGATCAGGCGAGCACTCCGCTTCAGTGAAGCCTGACAACCAGCCCAACGCAAGGTCGAGCGCGGTGGTAATAAGTAACTTTTTTTTTTCTAGATCGGGTGGGAATATGAGCTGCTGGTTCAACGGGACATTTGGAGTTGCTGGCAAGTTTTATTTTGGATGACAGATGACTAGTCCGTTATAGGTTTTGGATATCCCTACGGGAGAATTTTTGTCCAAGTAGTATATGCTATTCGCTAATACGACAATTGATTTTGCAATATCTCCCTCCGTGTGTAGTTGTGTACCCTGTGATCATTCGCTGACATATCGCCAAGAAGCCAGCTGCTTACGGTCATTGGGTATCGTTCCAACGAAGCGCTGCTCACACAACCTCAGAAACAGCATTGACCTGGCTGGCAAACCCTTCCAATTCCATCTTGACAATATGATGCCCTGGAACAACTACCAATCCCAGGTACCGAGAGGTCATGTCCATAGTCACGCTCCCTTCAGGACTGTCTTCCAATGCGCGCAGCGCTTCTGCCTCCGATGGCCTCCGATACTCATACGTGTTCGCCAGCACTATATTTGTATCCTGACCAGGCTCTGGTTAGATGGATAGGGACATGATGCGCGGACGATTGCCTCAGGTTCTGTGACCAGGTTGAGGAGGGGAGGGCAAACGAACTGAGTCAGTGCACTTGAAGGCTCCCCAGAACAACCGTCCGTCTGTAGTGAAGACACGGAAATTCTTGTTCAGTAATGAGGAGAGATAGCCTTGTGCCTCGTCTTTGTCCATCTGGGTTGGCGGACCGGGGTTGTGATAGCTAAGGTTCAGCTTGGAGATGTTGAGGGAGATGACGTGGGGGAGGGGCAAGTGGGTTAAACCTTGGGACTTGTATGGGTTGAGGCGGGACGTTGACGTTTCTCACCGTACGATGTCTCCCCATGCATCTATCGCTCATTTACGGAATATTGTTTCACAATGCGCAGTTGGGGTTATTCATTCAAGGAAATTCTTGGGTTAAAGATGAAGATGGCTTTTGTGAACCACGACGTCACTTAGGCTATAAATTTTTGAATGCACAAAGGATATAAGCAAAGGATTTCAGCACAAAGCTACCACTTTCAAAACAAGTTGGTTAAAATACTACAGAATTTAGTGGAAAGCAAATTTTTAACGAGTCAAGACTTCATTTTCCCACGCCAACATCGCCAAAGGTCCATTTTACTGCTTCATGGGTCCGAGGTGCTGGCTGCGGCTAAACATCGGCCGTCAGGTCCCCAACAGCTACAGTTCGGATGGTCGCGCGATCGATACTAGCACGAACCCCCCCCCAACTCCCCCAAGCCAAATCCGTCTCCCGCGTGCGCAAAAGCCACACGAACCCGGCCACTACCACCACACTCCATCTCGCAGTACCGCCGCGCCATATTCCAGCGCATTGATCGCCCATCCTGCGGCCTCTCGACGTGCCACCATGGATCAGCGAGAGCTCGAGTCGTACGTCAAGGCGCTAACGAAGTCGGTTGCTGCGAACGAGCCCCCCGAGAATGCCATTAGGTTGCTGGACTCGTTGAAGAAGGATGCAAAGCCTACGGAGGAGATGCTGAGGGTAAGCTCTCGATTAGCTATTTACTTTTTTTTTTTTTCTTTTTTTTTAAATCACGCGACTGGCATGGGGGAACCTATGGTGATGGTCGTGGAAGCTTTGAAAAAGAGGGAGAGATCGCGTCAAATTGCCTCCTTGTCATATATCTCATGACAAAAGTCAAGACCATGCAAATACAAACCGCTAACTCTCTGACCAGGCCACAAAGGCAGGCGTCTTCGTCGGCAAGCTACGAGCCAACCCCAACAAGGAAATCGCAAGATCAGCCGCCGAGCTAGTCATCAAGTGGAAAAAGCTCGTGGAAGCCGAGAAGAAGCAAAAGTCCAAAATGGGCTCGCCCTCCTCCGCGCCCGCGTCCTCACCCGTCCCAGCACCAGCGACGACGAGCGGGTCCAAGAAGACCTTCACGGGCAACCCCGAGACGCGCCGCCACGAGACCGAGGGCGTGGACATCCAGCGGACCGAGTCTAAAGTGCGCAACTCGTGCATCGGCCTCATCTACAACGGCATAGCCTACCTGAGCAGCGAATCGTCCACCGACATCATCGCCCGGGCCGTGGCCGTCGAGCACGCCGTCTACGCGCACTTCAAGCAC
This sequence comes from Atkinsonella hypoxylon, assembly GCA_000729835.1. NCBI lineage: Eukaryota > Fungi > Ascomycota > Sordariomycetes > Hypocreales > Clavicipitaceae > Atkinsonella > Atkinsonella hypoxylon. Next base: position 100,662 of record JFHB01000041.1, on the reverse strand, counting down.
ACCGAATCCGCCGACTACAAGAAGAAGATCCGCTCGCTCTTCTCCAACCTCAAGAACAAATCGAGCAGCGAGCTGCGAAAGCGGGTCCTGTCCGGGGACATCTCGGCGCAGAAGTTCGCCACCATGACGGACGACGAGCTCAAGAGCGAGGAGCAGCGCAGGGTGGACGCCGAGCTGGAGAAGGAGAATATGAAGAAGGCGCAGGTGCCGCAGGAGCAGAAGAGCATCAGTGACAGTTTGGAGTGTGGGCGGTGCAAGTTGAAGAAGGTTAGCTATTCGCAGGCGCAGACGAGGAGTGCTGATGAGCCGATGACTACGTTTTGCGAGTGCATGAATTGCGGCCACAGATGGAAGGTATGTATCTCCCTTTCTTTCTTTTCTTTTTTTTTTCTTTTTTTTTTTTTCCCCGCATTTGTGGAAAATAGGGGGTCGGCACTCGAGAAAAAGTTCAAAAAAAAAAAAAAACCTAACAGGGGTGCAGTTCTCTTGATTGACGGGCACAAGGGGTGCTTCATGGCTGTACAGTACGATACCACTGGAGCGAGAAGGGTTTGTAGCAATTAGCGGAAGGGGTTTGGAAGAGTTTGGAAGAGTTGGGGGGGAATTGGCGTTCTAATTCGCTATCAATATGGGCTTCTTATGCGTTTGAATTGCGGGCGCATCTTTTTACGACGGATGATGCGGAGTTTGAGGGATTGCTGGCAATACACCTGAGACTTAGATATGCATATCTATCTGGAATAACGTTGACGAATCAAAGGCATTCTTGCTAGGCATCTGCGCCGCAGCTCGTGATGGGTGAAGAAAGATCCTTTCCGATGATGCCATCTTGTCTTTTTCAGTATCCCCCACAAATATCGAGTGCCTGCTCTATTCACTCGGCTCCGCCATCGCCGTCCCTCCTCCTCCTCTTACTCCCCTCGGCTCCGCCAACATTTGCCCTCAGCCTCTCCACAGCCGCAGCCATCCTCTTGCTCCCCTTGACAGCATTCGCCCTTGGCGCAAACGCTTCTTTCGCCCCAGCACCCACTCCGCCTCCGAAGAATCTCGTAATGTTGCTCTGCGTTCCCTCTGCATCCCGTCTGTTCATGTCCCGTATCACAGGTACGAGAACCTCGTCTGTCCGTTCTTTGGTCCACCCTATCGTCGCCATCAGGAACCTCCGCAGACCCTCCAGATCCGGCACGCCCCATTGGAAGGGCTCCGCGTTGCTATCGACTTCGGGGTGGCGATATGCTTCAAACACGGCTTCGTTGGGGAACCCCGGCGGTAAGAAGAGCTTTGTGGCTTGGGTTTTGCGGAATTTCTTGCGAAAGGGAGACGAGGCATCCGCCTCCTTGGGACGGGTCTGCGATTGGACAGATGTCCACCATTCGCGGAAGTGTTGCAGGCCTGACTTGCCGGGGAATTCGGATAGTATCTCCACAGCGGTGACGGGTCCGACGCCGGGAAGTCCGTCTGTGTAGTCGGACCCAAGGAGTTGAGCCAGGGAAATTAGTTGGTCGCGTGATAGGGATAGCTCCTTTTCCAAGTCGGCGCTGATGTAGCACTCGACAAACTTGTTGCTATTGAACATGTTCTTGTAGACTCGTGTGCCGCCAAACAGGAAGGTATCGGAGTCGTCAGTGACGATACCGTCCACGATGCCCAGGTGCACGAGCTCTGCGCATTGCGCTTCTGCTTCCATTGGTGCAGTGATGTACGGGATGCCGAAGAGGCGGAGTAATGCTTGGCATTCCGTGACCATGACCTGCGTGACTTCATCGGCGTCACGACGATCTTTCTTCTGCTGGTTGCGCAGTTGCCAAAGTTCCTTTTCATAATCTTCGCGATTCTGCTGCGCTGACTTGTTGTTCAGTTCGCTGGCGAAGCGGGCATGTTCTTCTGCTTCTTCGGCCAGTTGTGCCATGAGCTCTTCGTCTTCCGGGTCGCTGAGTTCATCATACTCGAGCTCCGCAAATGCGTCGTCATCTTCTGCTGCGGTGGTTGGGAGCTCCGCATGGGACGCTATTTGGACAGACGTGTCTGGGGATGGCAACATGTGGGTTGATTCGTCCACAGACTCACCGTCCTTGGCTGATGTGGTTGCTATTTCTGCAGGCGGGACGTCCTCAAACACAGGCTCTGGAGATTCAGAATCCTTCGTCGGCTTGGGCATTTCCGCAGAATGACCATTTCGGATATGATCTACCTCTTTCAAAGTCGGTACCGGAAATGTGTGAGCTTCTTGTTCCTCTTCTACTGCTGGATTGTCCTTTGACAGAGTGCTTGTGGGCTTAGCCTCTATTTCTCCCGTGCTTTCTGCTTGGACAGAATTATCTTGCCTTTGCTCCTGGTTCGTAGTAGCAGCATGGTTGGTCGCGACAGGAGAAGGGGCTTCCAAGATCTCAATATCACTACCGTCATCCGACGATGAATCAATCTCGATCGTTCGATTCAGCATCTCCCGTTGTCTCAGCCTTTGCTCTGCCTCTGCCTCCATCTTGTCCTCGGCATTAATTTCCCTTTCAGCATCTTGCTGTTTTTTCAAAGAATCTCTGATATCTGTGTCGTCAGCTAACCAGGGTGGCAAAGGAGCTGGTTTATCTTCTTGTCTGCTCGCGTCGAAGCCGCCAGCCATGTCATCTTCAGCTTCCTGCACCGTATCTTGCTCAGCACTGTCGCCCTCTAGTTTCTTTGAAGCGGATTTCTCGGCGAAAAGTGAAGATCCCCAATCGAGTTTGGGAAATGGGAGTGGACCGTCGAATGGATTCTTCTTGTTCTCACCAACTGGTCTTAGCTTTGTCCGTTGTGCTGCCATTCTCGACTTGGCGAGCACGGCTTGCATATCGTCATCACTATCACTCTCGCTATTCTCTTGTCCCTTCTCTCCCCTGTGTTTAGGAACAGCAGCATTTGCTCGGTTATTCACGATCTGCGCAATCATGGATCCCCCTTTGCCGATAATAGGCCGTGGTGCGTCCACAGCCTTTTGTTTCCATCCAGGCTGTTCCACTGGCACATCCTCGAGAAAATCATCACCGTCGTTTTCTGACTCATTAAGGAAGTCATGCTGATTCCTGAGGGACAAGGCTATTGCTTTGTTCAAGTCATCTTCTTCCTCTCGGTGCAGCCCTTCTGTTTGCTCTGTCTCAAGTAGAGGACCTGTTTCGCCTGTGTTTCCATCGACGAAGAGAGAATCTTCTCCGTCCCTTACGACTACAGCATCTACCTTCCGTCTGCTATAGTATTGCTGACGACGTTCAGCAATTTCTCGTGCGGCCTGTGACTCCGCATGCGCTGCATTGACCGGCACCTTGGGTAACCGGTTGAGACCTTCGATAGGAACGTCCTCGAAATCGTCATCGTCATCGTCCTCATTGTCCACATTCTCTTTGGACTGATACTGTACTTCGATTGCATCCACATCTATAGGCTTATGCGCCTCTCCGATATCTTTCTCCTTGCTCACAACGCCCAAAGCCCACCCACCTTCTACTCCTTCGTTCTTGACCAGAATGTATTCGCGGTCCTTTTCTCCGACCACGCGAGCATTCACACCTAGCGTAAGGTCTGTGCCCGTCATGCCAACTTCGTACATGAGCCTCTGCGTGAGATGATTTCGTTCCCTGACTCGCTCTATTTGAAACCTTGAAAACGCCATACGATCCGGAAACATGTCATCTAATTGGTCCTTGCTGAGTCCCATTCTGAGTCTGCTTCGTAGTCTCGCAGCATTCAGAATATTGTATCTATCCGGTGGTGGCAGACTTTTGAAGAAGTCGCCGTCGAAATCAATCTTGCTAAAGTCGTACAAGTTGATATCTTCGCCATTGTGAAATTGCCTAGCATATTCTTCCAACTCCTCGACACTCATGATTCGCGGATCGTCTGGCTTCCCCATTGCTGCAATTCCACCCTCCAGCTCTGGTAGATGATATGCATCCTGTTTGTGAAACCGCCGTGACTGCATCTTCTCCTTCTGCGTCATGCCAATCTCGTCAGCGTAAGCTATCTGACTCTCGTCGGGCACTTCCTCTCGCTGCGCCATTGCTTCCCTGGCGGCGAAATCTCCGTCCTCGCCTCGCTTACGCCGATCCTCCTCCTCCACCGCAATGCGCTGCATCTGCACTGCCAATAATTTCCCCGCCGTTCGTACCGCGTCTTCCCTGCGACCTTCCCGCCGTCTTTGTCTCCTCTGTATAGTCGCGCGTTTCAAAGCGGGTGCACCACCATCAAAGACGAAGACTGGTTGGATTCCGAACCACAGGAGCTTGCAAATTCGACGGAAGAAGCCCACGACATGGGAGTTTCGTAGCGCATTGCCTTCTTTGTCACGGACAGCCTTGAGGAATTGGTAAATCCAGATCGAGGCGTCGACTGCAAGTCGCTTGCGATTAAGTGCCGCAAGGTTGGTTGGCCGCGCACAAGGTTGGACCACCGTCCAAAGACCGTTCACGCCCATGGTTACGACAAGCTTGAGCCCAGTAGTTGGTTCAGCGGAAACTTACGGTAAACAAGTGCTCTGCATGTTGTCAGAATGCCGATAGCTGCGTCCCATGACGAATCATGAAGCTACGGTTCGGCAAGAATGGCATACAAGAGCGTAGCGTGTAAGTGTAAGACGAGAGAAATGGAATGGCAACGGGAGCTCAATCATGACTTTATCGCAGTGACGCACTTGAGCTGGATGTGGGTCCACCACACAACCATCGGGAGCCCATACTGTACCATTCACATTACCACTGTCTAAGCACACGAGTCTCGAATTTTCGTCATTTCGAAAAAGTAGACTTCTCACAGGGGCCATGACCGCATGGAGTATATGGAGAGAACCATATACGTTCAATTCCGCCATTGTATTTACGACTCACAGACGCCCTTCTGCTTTTGCTTCCAATTCCGGAATATGTTAGAAAGAAGTTCCCTTTTCCGGTATGCCCAGTTCAACAAAAAGATTTGTTGCCCGCACGTCTTCCAGCCCCATCTCTTTAATCCTCTTCCAGAATTTGCTCAGATGTCGTGTGCCGGAATCGCATAGTATCGTTACCACTTGGCTCCCTTCTGGCAGACTCATAGCCGTCATCACGGCTGCGGCACAGTTAACCGAGCTGCTGCTCCCTATAAAGATGCCGTCATTTTCAACCATCCACCTCGCCATGCGACATGCTTGCTCATCCGTGACCTTGACGGCATCATCAATGAGGTCGCGCCCGGCCTCCAAGTTCTCCGTGATGCGGTTAATACCAATACCCTCTACCAGGGAGTCAACCTGCTGTCTGCGGCGGGTGCCTTCTCTTTCAGTTGGCGAGTACATCACACCATGCTTGATCTTGTTGAACAGCCCACTGCCTTGAGGGTCGGCAAGCACAATCTTGACGTTGCTCGCTTTCGCCTCCATCTTCAGATAGCGGGCAACGCCGGATATGGTGCCGCCGGTGCCTGCGCCGGCCACAAACGCGTCGAGATGTCCGTCTGTTTGATTCCATATCTCAGGACCCGTCGTAGTTAGGTGAGCTTGCCAGTTCGCCTCACTCTCGAACTGATTCGCAAAGAAGCCCCGACTACCGTCTGTCGCGTTCCTGGTATGGGCTTCGGCTCTTCGTCGAGCCAGATTTACGAAGTGATCCGGACTGGTGATGGGCGCCACGGCTACCCGCTCCACCGTTGCGCCGAGATGGTGCAACAGGTCTGACTTTTCGAAAGCCTGATCATCTGGCATACAAATGTGTGCCTTGTACCCCTTTGCTTGTGCCAGAGTCGCCAACGAGATGCCGGTGCTACCAACTGTTCCTTCATAGATAGTATCCCCGCGATAAGGAACAAGGAGACCGTTCTTCTCGGCTTCTCGGATAATGTTGAGAGCCACACGGTCTTTGGGGCTGTTACCCGCGCCATTGAGAAACTCGGCTTTAGCAAGAATTATCCTGCCCGTTGCTTTAGATAGAGACTGAATCTCGATGAGGGGCGTGTTGCCGATACAGGATTGTATGCCTTCGCCTGGTCCTTGGCGCGAGTCTGTATATAGGAGTTGCGACTCATGGTCTTCCAGCTTCAGAGGTGCACCAAAGAAATAGCTGCTTCGTCGACGATCTGTCGAACACGCGTTCAAAGAACGACGCTTGTGTTGGTAGCGGTACTCTAGATCAGGATAGAAGTCCTTGAAACCGAGTGTAATGAGGATGCCGGCTGTGAATGCCAAGGCCACTGCAGCTGAGCCGTATGCCTTGGGATGGTCGCTTAGAGACATGATAGAGGCTACGTTTGTGTCATTGTGAGATGGTTCCTTGTTAATGAGATTTGAAGCATAGACTTAACCGTCTACGTAAGAGAGGATAAAAGCCGGCCAGGGCTCGTTCGACTGTACGCTCTGGTGCTGCCCTTTGACATGAATATGTCGTGATGGGATCCGAGGTCCTAAGTTATTTCTGGTTGATACGCCAATTTGACTGTTCAGACACACAAGACCAATGTCTACCCAAGCTGGCCAATCATGATAACAAGGAACCTGCTCATGGACCCACTTTCAGCCAATTCGGGAGACTTAAAGGTCGCGAGACCTCCTGCAACAAAATCGTTGTCGAGGAAGAATTAGCATTGCGGAAGCTTCTTTTGGCACGGGGCCTTGTCCGCTTTGCCGCCTCCATGGACTCGCCCATAGTGACTCAGATCTTCCGGCAGCTATTCCGCAGTCGCTCTGCGGGATGCCATGCACGGCTGCACCAATTGCACCATGGCTTGTCGGCATCAGCTGCAGCTGGCAGACATCACGAGTACCAGCGTAAGCAGCAAACGTCCTTGTACGCCACAAGAGCTTCGCGAGACCGTGGCATGAAAACCAACGAGAGTCGGTGGCAGCAACGGACAAACCTGCTACCTGAGGATCGGAAAGAAGAGTTTGCACAGTACCCGTACATTTCAATGCAGGAGCTGAAAAGGCGCAAAGAGCGGCCCCGTAAGGTTAAGATGCTGCTTCGTGACTTTATCGACGGTATGTACACGAACTGTCCTCGTAAAGAGCTTGCATACGCGGAGAGCTTTGGGCAAAATTTTCACGACATTAAGGCTGACAATCATCTCAGATAGCTTGTACAATCCCAATTATGGCTACTTCTCCAAGCAAGCTGTTATTTTCAGCCCCGGAGAGCCTCTCGAGTTCAACTCCCTCCGCGACGACCTCTCGTTTCAATCCGAGCTCGGCCGCCGGTACACTGAATTCGAAGACTTGCTCGACGAGAGGGAAGGGGAAAACCCAACACGCCAGTTATGGCATACGCCCACGGAGCTGTTCCGCCCATACTACGGCGAGGCCATCGCTCGGTACCTCGTCACCAACTATCGCCTGACAACCTACCCCTATGACGACCTGCTCATATACGAAATGGGCGCCGGCCGTGGTACCTTGATGCTCAATATCCTGGACTACATCCGCGGAGTCGACCCCCAGGTCTACGCCCGCACGCAGTACAACATCATCGAAATCTCCACAAACCTCGCTGACCTTCAGAACCAATGTCTCCTCACCAACGCCGAATCGCGCGGCCACAAAGACAAGGTCGATATTGTCAACCGCTCCATCTTCGAATGGGAACAATACGTGCCGTCACCCTGCTTCTTCCTTGCCATGGAGGTCTTTGACAACTTCTCGCACGACTGCATCCGCTACGACGTCGCGACCGAAGAGCCCCTCCAGGGCCACGTCCTGATCGATGGGGACGGCGACTTTTACGAGCTCTACGTGCACGACCTGGACCCCGTCGCTGCGCGCTTCTTCCGAGTGCGACATGCCGCCACGGGAGGGAACTATCCGCGTCCGTATCCTACAAATCCCGTGCTGCGGTACCTCTCGACCAAGCTGCCATTTGCGGCCAATCTCTCTGATGCAGAATACATCCCCACGCGGCTGATGCAGTTCTTTGACGTGCTGGAGAAATACTTCCCGGGTCATCGACTCCTCACGTCCGATTTCGACCGGCTCCCCCAAGCGGTAAAGGGGCTGAACGCACCTGTTGTGCAAACGAGATACCAACGAAGGATGGTGCCCGTGACGACTCCCTTGGTGTGTTCTTCAGTCCCCAAACCCCATTGCTCGCGTGAAATTTCAATCCAGTCCACTTGTCGGCCTTTACTAACCACGGAGCTCAAGGTCCACCAAGGCTACTTTGACATCCTCTTCCCAACAGACTTCCGCATCACAGAAGCCATGTACCGCGCCATCACAGGCAAACTCACCCGCGTTATGTCTCACGGAGACTTCATGCGCCGCTGGGCATACGTGGAGGATACGGAGACACAGAGTGGCGAGAACCCCCTGTTGACGTATTACAAGAACGCAAGTGTTCTTGTTACGGTGTGATGGGGTGGGCATGCGCAGCAGACGTCGTGTATTTTAGAGGCCTGGCCAGATTTCGTACAAGTACTGAATGGATCACAAGTCCACTTCGCGCTGTGTCCCTGTCGTGACCACAAAACTAGACCGACTTGTATCCCAAACAATTATCACGGCGCCGTGCGGAAATTTACAATTCGTTTTACTTTTCCTTTGCCATGTAAAGAAAGCAGGCGCGGGTACCTTGTGCGCATGTTCATGGACTGAACCCAAGATATATAGCTTCAAGATTTCCAAGCACGAAGCGCACCAATACTCCAGCGCAGGCTACAAGCACGTGGTATATCAGCCATAACTCATACCTACTACCAATCAACTACAGCTTCTCCAACCACCTCCGCGCCTCCTCAACCGCCTCCTCAATCTTCTCAGGATGAGCCCCCTGTCCCTGACGAGAAGGCTCCTTGCCGCCAGATCTGCCCCCAATCACACTGGATACGACGCCGGCCCATTTCTCCGCGGTGACGCCCTTGGCTGCGAGGCCCTGCCAGAATATTAGCTCCATTGCTGTTGCGAGAAGGGAAGGTAATACGTACGGTACCGACGTAGACGCCGTGGACAACAGCGCCTTCGTCTGCTCCACCGCCAAAAACATACACAGACTTCGTCTTGTCCTTGGCCTGGTAATGCTTCAACACCTCCGTCAGAGCCTTCGCGTTCGCACTGATGGGCAGACGGCCGACGAAGTAGTCGGCGTCCTTGTTCTCCTCAAAGTGCTTTTTGACGCAGCTCAGAGCGGCGCCAGCCTCGGCCTTTTGCCTCTTCTTTTGGTCCGCGACGACGGACGAGAGAATATTTTGGAAGCGTGTGTTGAGGTCATCCTTTGTGAGGGTCGAGATGGCCAGCTGGCTGAGCTCTTGGGAAACGACCTTGACCTGGGCGTCCTTAGCGGGTCCGAAGGGCATGGCGTCAAGGGAATCGAGCTTCTTTGAGAACTCGATCGCTTCCCGCTGGACCTGGTGTGCAGCTTCGCCTGTGTAGGCAATGATGCGGCGAATGCCCTTGGCGATGCCGCTTTCTTCAATGATGATGAGGTCCTTGATCAGATCGGTTTGGTCGACGTGCGTGCCGCCGCAAAACTCAACGCTGTATTGGCGCCATTCCTTCTTCTTGGGGTCTTTGAGCATGGTGTCAATATCCATGCCGACGGAGACGACGCGGACAGGGTTGGGATACGTCTCGCCAAACACAGCACGAACGCCCTCAATCTGTCGCGCGAGGTCAAGGTCGACGTCCTTGGCAAAAATCTTAGCTTTGCGTCGAATATATTCATTGCTTAAGTCTTCGATCTTGCGAAGCTCTTCAATCTTGACCTGCGTCTTGTGCGAAAAGTCGAATCGCAGCTTCTCGTTGTCTACAAGAGAGCCTTTCTGGTTCACGTCGTCGCCGAGAACCTCTCGTAGTGAGTGGTTGAGAACGTGTGTGCCAGAGTGATTGTTGCGAATAGGTGAGCGGCGGAGCTCATCGTACTCGCATATGACCTCGTCTGCCGATGAAAGCGCGCCGTACTCAATGTAACCGCTATGGAGAACGAAGCCACCACAGTTCTGGACATCCATCACCTTGAACTCAGCAACATCATCAATGACGATGCGCCCCGTATCGGCGACTTGACCTCCAGATTCTGCGTAAAAGTTTGTCTTGTCTAATAGGATTCCTATGGCAGACTTTTCGGGAACGTCCTTGGTAGATTTGTGGAAAGTCTTGCCGTCAAAAATAAGCTGAACCTTGCCCTTGCTATCGCCCCTCAAAAACTTGGCTTCATCATTTGTACGAGCCACTTTCAATTGCTCAAGCTCAGCAATTTGGTGAACGTCAAGCTTAGAGAAAGTATCGACCGAGACCTTGACGGCCTTGCTCGCCTCACGGGCCTTCTCTTTCGCAGCATTGACCTCAGCCTCGTCAATTTCCAGCCCACGCTCCTCAGCCATGATTTGTGTCAAATCGACAGGGAAGCCAAATGTGTCATATAAACGCCAGACAACGTCTCCATCAAGCTTCCTCACACCATCCCTAGCCGCCTTGGTAGCGTATTTCTCGAATTGCGCCTCGCCACGATCCAGAGTTCGGGAGAAAGCCTCTTCTTCTTCGTCAAGGATCTCCTTGATATCCTGCTGCTTCTTGACGATATCAGGGAACTGCTCTCCCATGTGATCGACGAGAGCCGGTAGCACCTTGGAGAAGAAGCCACCTATTTCAGCGTTCAGATATTTACGGGCATATCGCACGCCCCTTCGTAAAATTCGGCGGATGACATAACCTCGACCGTCATTGTTAGGCACGGCGCCGTCGGTAATTGCGAATGAAAGGGTTCGAATATGATCAGCGATAACTCGGTAGGCAGTGTCGATCCCGTCGACGTCATCCTTGCCATATTTATCCGTATAGGGTCTGACGCCAGTGACATCTTGGATCTGCTTGAAAAGTGGAGTGAAACAGTCTGTCGAATAGTTGGAGTCGGTCTCCTGAAGCGCAGACACCATTCGCTCAAAGCCCATTCCGGTGTCAATATGCTTCGCAGGCAAGGGCTTCAAGGTCCTGTCTTTTTGACGATCGAACTGCATGAAGACGAGATTCCAAATTTCCACCACCATAGGATCGTCTTTATTTACCAGGTCAGCCGCATTTCGGCCACCCACCTTGTCGTAATGAATTTCGCTTGAGGGACCACAAGGGCCCTGGTCACCCATCTCCCAAAAGTTGTCCTTCATGTCTCCCGGCACAATCTGGTCTTCGGGCATGCCAATGTTGAGCCACAGCTGCTTGGCTTCCTCGTCCGGCGGTAGGCCAAGCTCCTTGTTGCCCTCGAAGTATGTCGCGTACAATCGTTTAGGGTCCAGGCCATAAACTTTGGTAAGTATCTCCCAGGCCATCTCAATGGCCTCTTCCTTGAAGTAGTCGCCAAAGGACCAGTTACCCAGCATCTCGAAAAAGGTGTGGTGATAGCTGTCCTTGCCAACGTCGTCGAGATCGTTATGCTTTCCACCCGCACGAATAACTTTTTGGGTGTCGGCCGCACGCTTCAGGTTATACATGGGATCGGACTTATTAATTGTGCCCAGAAAGATGGGCTTGAACTGATTCATGCCGGCATTTGTGAAGAGCAAGGTTGGGTCATCGTAAGGAACGACAGAACCAGAGGGCACTGTCCGGCAATCGATTAGCGATGTGTTTGAATAGATTACCAACGTGCGTATCTTTGTGGAATATATCAATGGCCAGCTTCCAGCTGTATTGGGATGCTTCGAACATAATTGATGCTAGCTGCCCGCCCATTGGATGAGGGGCAATTTTGCGTACCTATCGTGTGACCCCGTCCCTCCATATAGTCAAAGAAGGCCTTGCGCACCCGCGCAGACGGCCATTTCGGCTCGCTCATGACGGCAGTCAAAAGTAGTCGTCGCTGGTGCGATATGACAAAGTCGGACGAGACTCGTTTCGTCCACGAACGTGCAGGTCTCTGGCGTGACGGGTGGTGGACGGACAGTTGTTGGAGACGACGGTGGGTTTGGTAGAAACTTCTACAAGAATGAGTCAAGGGTACCGTGCTGGTGGCTGCCATCGGCACACCAAGTACAAAGGGCCGCCATCGCCCACCCAAGCCCGCCCGATGGCAATTGCTAGCAACGGGAACAGCTCCAGCTCCAGCTCCAGCTCCAGCTCCAGCTCCAGCAACCAACACCGCCGTCACACTGGGCATCCGTCCTTGAGCCCCTTGAACCGCTCAATCACTCGCTCACTCCCGACATCCAACAACGCGCGGCACGACGAAAAGTCTGGTACCTTTGACTCACTCACTTTCAACGCGACGGCTGCGCATTGGTCGCCGACTCTGTGCTTCGCAAAAATTGATGCACGGGTGAGCCCACGAGGCCTTGTCTGAGAGCGCACTGGCGGAAGCAGCAATTCGTCTGGATCGTGGTGGACGGTTCTCGAAGAGCAGAAGAAAGATGATGGCCCAGGGAGCGCACATGCAGTCGATGTCCCCGTTCCTTTCCCTGTCCCACGCCCACGCCCACGCCCACTCCATGCCTGGACTAGCCACTGCGCCCACTGATGCCTACCTGAGCTTAGCGCAAGCCAACAGTGGTCTGTCTCAGGCTCACAACGCATCTGCCAGCACCAGCAGTGGCCTGGAAGCAAATGACTCCGTGATGCAACCACCGCCCACCCTGGGCAAACGGAAAGCCGAGACGCAGGAAAACGAACGTCTCTCAAAGCGGTTAAGCTTGCTGAACCTGGGTACGTCTCACAATCGCTTCAATCCCTTCTATACCAGACCACACATCGAAGCACTCCACTCTGCGCTCACTTTGCGCTGGATCCATACATGTAGCTCCGCGCCTCCAATACCATGCTCATGCTGACTGTGGACAACAGAGAAAAAAGGCTCCAAGCTATACGTGCCCGTTGAAACAAACACAGCGGACCCAGCCCAGCACGCGCAAGGTTCCGCAAGCGACTCCATGCAAGTAGACGATTCCAAGCACAAGGTGTACATATACAACCTAGACGACGAGCTCTCTTCCGAGAGCGAAGACGAGGGAAAGCTGATCTTCCTCCCCGACATAGACAAGCACTTGCGTGAGAACCGAATCCCCTCGCACATCCTCGCCAACAATGAAGGCGAGCTCCCAGGCATGCAGCTGGTCCTCTACAGCGATCCTAGGTCCTTATCAGTGCCAGAGGAAAAAGACGGCGTAAGAAAGGCGATTATCGAGGCTAGACAGCGTGCGCGGGAGAAACAGCGACTCGAGCAGGAGGGGCACACTGTAAATTTGGCGCCAGAGTCGCAAGGCCATGGTGATAATGATGAGATGGATTTGGACTGACGCTTTTGAAATATGAACAGCCCGATCGGGCAACGATACAAGCAAGGCGGATGGCGTTGCACAGGAATTGGAGCGTTGTGTTCACATCGGCGTGTATGATATTTGCACTAGTCATATTCAATTGCGACTTCAGTTTATTCATTTATCAATTGTTTTTCCCTGCAGAAATCATGATTAGGTAGGTGGGTCAAATCAAGCCTGCTATGATTCCGTAGCAACATTCAACAGCCTTATTCCACGGGCCTTTGTTCCACACATCATATCGACAATCTACTACTTGAGCTGATATCCTACTTTCCCAAACTGGGCTCCGAACCACAAGTTCAAACGCCCGCCTTTATCCTCGGGATTTATCGGTTCGGCGGAGGGCCTTCCGGAGACATGTACTGTGGCGCTGGATTACTTTCCGGTTCCCGGTGCGTCGGTATCCTATTCTGAGAGGGGTCGACCTTGGATCCTCCCTCTGGGGGACCACTATACACGGGTGGCCTGTTGGGGTCATACGCAGGCAAGGGCATGTCGTTCATCGGATACGCTGGTTGATATCCGCCCTGCTGGGGCGGCTGGTAATAATAATAGCCTCCATTCTGCTGATGACCCGGCCACTGCTGATTTACGTGAGGTTCGTAAGAGCGACGGCTGACGAGGCACTGTTGTAGAGCAAGGCATGTTAGCAACTGGAAGCATCGATGTGTGTCGTGATAGTAGGCAGTAGCGGAGACGTACTCTGTGATAAGCCAGCGGTCGCAGACCCTTCCTAAGTCTTCGCTTGGCGTGCATGTAGCCTCCCAGAACGTACAGCGTGATGAGAATGAATATGACGAAGAACAGAATCCATCGTACTATTGTGCCTGTCTATTTGCATCGTCAGCGCCGAATGCTCCGTCTACCAAGTCTGCGTCTATCAAAGGGAGAATCGGGCGGCGAGGAGAAAGAGATGAACAACTTACCTTTGTATGCCACCATGAGTAATAGCAGTCTCCATCAACACAGTAAATATCCCTAGCAGCAATCGCCATCGTGTCCTCGTCGTAACTCGTCGTCGTCGTCGCCGTCGTCCGTGTCTGGGTATGTGCCTGTTCTTCCTTGGCTGCAAACTTCGACTGTTCCTCGTCTGCAAAGCGAGAGTTCGTACCGACTAGGCAGGGTCGTTGTACAACGACCAGATCAGTAGTTTCAAGAGTATCGTATTAGGAGAGGTAAGGAAGACGGTGTTTGCTTGTGTGTGTGAGGCACACAGAAGGGCGCTGTGTTGCGCGGCAGAGCACGTCTGAGGTGGCTGTGTCCAGCTATTTTATCCAAGGGTAAGCCGCAAGTCGTTCTGAGGCAGCCCCCAGTCACAGGATGCTTCTTCGTGTTTCACCCTGGCGACGAAGAAAAGCTAGGGCCGATCAACCGAGAAGGCTGTGGGGCATCGAACGCTGGTTGGCTGGGCCCTTGGCTTCGGCCACAAAAGTCTACGCGGGCTCATTGGCGGCGGATACGTAAACATGCACTAGAATTTTTTCTTCATAGTAACAGCAACCATGCCCAAAATGGAGTATGGTATCTTCACATACTACTTGTACGCAGAGGTACCTCCTTATCTTTCGTACTGCCAGGTGGTGAATGTTTTATGCTAATCTTTAGTTTGCAGTAAGGTTTAGTGCTTCTCATCCATCAATTGTAATTGAGTTTTCATTGAGTATAAGCTAATATAGCGCTGTGTCTACTATGAACCAAGACCGAACATACTGAAAGGCTGATGTTTTGGGAAATTAAGACATCCGTCTGAATCAACGCTATGAGGTAAAGTGTCGCCTTAAAGACGAGGCGAGTCGGAGGTTGCAAATGTCGGCCAAGTCCAGCAATTCGACGATAGGATTCAATATTAACCTCGGGAGGGCAACGCATCAAAGCGGGTGGCGTAGCGGAAAAAAGACAATTATGGTACAAAGGTAATTTATAGGAGAATTCCTCGTCAAGCACGTGCAGGCAACCATCTGCAATTGCGAGGTAGATAGAAACCACGATATGAATCCACAGGACCTGAATTTACCGAAATCCCAAGCGGTACACGATGGACGACGGCCCAAGAGATCGCTTTGAGCGGATGATTTTCAAGCATGTGGTTTCCCTATACCTACACCTTGAACATTGTTTTACAAATCTACATGCAGTGATGATTTCTAGTTCTAGAATCTTCTACGACATCCCAATACTCGAGCTCATCATGTTAAAAACAGCAGGATCAAAGTCACATGATTTTATTGTGTTTTGTCACTACCCACGAGATTATAGTTACAACAGTGTCCATCTCGTGCTGTCTGGTCCCACTTTTCCCGATACGGCGACTTGTGCACGGCCTGACTGCTGGTCCTTCTATCGCCGGCTACCTACCTACCTACCTACCTAGGTACCTACCTAGTTTGCCTATGGATCGAAGTACCTTGGAGTACACGTTATCTTCTTTAGCCCACCCGCTTTCCGGCCACTATCTAAGCCAATCATGGCTGAAGTGCTCTATGACGTCTGCGGGGCTAACACGAAAGTAAAGGTCCGAAGGCACGACTACAAGCATCACTTCACGCAAAGTGCTGACTGATTAACCGGGACGTTGTCGCCACCCACAACGCGATGAACAGAGGCGCCATGTCCTTGTTATTTTTGTCGACCGCGTGCCATAGTCCCCAGCAAGAAGTGGGTACAACAAGGCGCCCGTGATGGATTACGACTGATTGGTCATTCCCATATATTCTTTGCCGTTAGCTTCGCTCGGAAGATGCTGCCAAAACGCCGCAAAATCGTACTCTGATAGCTATATACATTCCCCGTTCGTATTTTATAACCCAATCCCACCAGCTGCCCAGCCCGCGAACCCATCAAATCCATGTGCTGGATTGTCACCCTGCGCCTGTGGTTGCTATCCCGGCTGCTGTGGTGGTGGATTCGGCTCGTCACGCCTGACATTGTCAGCTTGCGCATGCGCTTGCTGCATTCTCTGCCGATACCATAGCAGAAGGACCAAAGACATAGTCACGCCAATGATGAGAATGCTCTCCACTACGCCGCCGGCATCGAGAAAATCGTCATCACCAACATCCAAGGCATCATCTATATAGTCCGAGTACAGATCTTCACCGTCATCATAGTAGCGCGCATCGTCCTTCATGAAGTTCGCAATCCATTCTGACAGCGACCAATCCTTATCTTTGCCTATGTTTATACATTAATGATGATGAAGATCGAACAAGGAAACGGGTACATGGCATTGCATAATTCACTTACTGGGCTCCTCCTGGATGGAATGAATGTCGCCGTGGGTAATTGTGTTCCAAGCACTGCGAATTCGAAGCTTCAAAAGACTGAGTGTCACCGGCAAGTAAGCCTCTTCGTTGACTTCCAGAGCTTGATCATAGTATCTCTTGGCCAAGTGGAAGTCCTGCTCGAGACCAATGCCGTTCTCATGCATCCATCCCAAGTTGAACAAGGCCTGTGCGCTTTGCGAGTACTCTGATGCTCCGACGTAGCATTGGACCGCCTTACCCACGTCAACCTCAGTACCAATGCCATAGTAGTAATAGTCTCCCATTTTGACAAGAGAGTCAACATTAGTTTGACGGGATGACCTGCTCCACTCAATGAGCGCTAGGGTTGGGTTGTCCAACAGCGCACCATCAACAGCTAACCCACCTCCGAGCCATCGAGAGGCAAATTTCTTGGAATGGACAATGTCTAGCATGTACGCGACGTTATTCTGCGCCCGTTCGTATCCTTGTTCAGCCGCCATCAGATATTCCAGAAAAGCTACCTCGTGATCCCCAGAGTTATATGCATCATTGGCATCTGCCCAAGATGAGACTAAAGGCTCTGCTTTCTCAGCGACAATCTTGTAGTATCCCAAGGCCAGCCCGCATGTCTTCTCGCGGCCCACTCCGTGATAAACCATTTCTGCCAGGTAGTAGTGTGCCTCGATATTTCCGTACCGAGCGGCTAACTCAAAAAAATCATTAGCCACTCGGAGGTCCTCGGGATCCCCTTGATCGAGATACAGGCGGCCGATTTCGACCTGAGCTGGAGCATAGTCCGCAGCTGCGGCAGATTGGAAGAGTTCCGAGGCTCTCTTGACATTCTCCTTGCCACCAAGACCATTCAACAGCATTAGTCCCATGCCATACTGTGATTGAGCATCGCGAAGCTTGATGCCACGCTCGAACCAGGCCTTGGCTTGTTTGAAATTTTGAGGCATTCCGTCTCCTCGTAGGTACATACGGCCAATGAAGCCGGCCGCTTTGGCGGCGATTTTATCTGTGCCAGGCTTGATGTTCTCCACGAGCCGGCCATCTTTCCTCCAGTATCTCGATGCTACTTGAAGGAAGTACTTTCGGGCAATATTGAAGTCGTGCTCGAGGCCACGCTCCCCGTCGTAAAATATCCTGCCAAGGTTAAGCGAGGCTTTGAGGTCACCTTTTTGTGACATGAGGTCCAGGTATTCGATGACGTCGCTAATGGCCGCATTAGCATCTGAGTGTACGCTGACTTTTCGTGCGTTCATGCCCGAGCTGGCTGCACTAGCGCCTTCTCCGTAAACACCGCCATGATCGTCCGCGATTCTCCATCCTTGATAGATCCACTTCACACCGCCAGGAGGGCCAGATCGGTGCCATTGTATGGCCTTGTCAGCCACTCGTTTGTAGTACTTGACGGCTACTTCACAGTTTTTGGGAGTCCCAATTCCCATGTGGTGTCGAAACGCAGTCGCCATTTCGGCGCGGGTGTCGCCTCGAATTGCCGCGAATGTGTAGTAAAGCAGCGCCTTGGCCTGATCTCGGGGAACAACATTCCCGACGCCAGTTGAGTGAAAGAGACCTAGCATGTACTGGGCCGTTGTGTTACCATGTGAGTTAGACAGCTGATTGTAATAACGGTATGCCGCATGGAGATCACGCGGATGGCTATAGTTGCCGAACAAGTTGAGCTCTGCTAAGAGATATAACGCATCTGAGTTATTCTGATTGGCAGCTTTCCCTAAAAGATCAACGGCCTTTAACAAGGGGCCATTGGCGGGCAGTTTGGGGTGTTCCTTGGACGGAGCTGCGGCTGGTCCAGTTGGTATGGTATGGAGGATGTAGCGAAGGACGGTAGCGAGTACTCCTGACGGCTGCTTTCTTCTCTGTCTCGATGATCGCGATGCTTTGTTTAGATGCACAAGCGCGGCGTCGACGAATTCGGCCCCTGGGACCAACCAGATTAGCCACTACATTGTTTGCTGACATGTTGCATGTATCGATAGGAAGCAGACTCACCAGCTTGTCGAACAGCGTGCTGGACGTGGTTTGATGCGACATCTTTGGGACCGAGCCCATGATCGATCGGCTCACGTGGAGCGGTGCCATCTTGAAAATTGTCTTCGTAGTATTGCGCGTTTGTTCCCAAGACATTGACAGTCTGCGAAAGAACTAGGGACGAGGCGTGTGAGCGAGCAGTTGTCGAGGGGCAAGTTGATATGGTGCGAGAGAAGTCACTTACGTAGAAGCGAGACGGCCGAAACCCTCATGTTGGGCAGATGCTATGTGCCGAAGAACGAGTATCGCGGACAGAGCATGGCGAGTCCAACACGGGGTTTGGGGAGGATTGCGAGGCCTGAAAGAAGCAAAGTGGCAAAAGGTGGCTTTGAAGCTGTGAACATGGAGCTCAGGCATGCTCCAGACTGATTACAAGCTGTCCACTTTGGAAAGGAAGTTGGAGCCACTTTCGCCGTCGGCTCTCGCAAGCATCAGAACCCCATGCACCATGGCACCATGCACTATGCACCATGCACCATGCACCCATGTTCAGGATGACATGGCTCCAGCAAATAATACCAGGTCATGACAAGCATCGCCTGCGAATCACGAACGGAGCCAAATAAAATTACCTCCTTTATCTGCCAGGTATTCAGTACCGACCATGTACACTGTAACTAATGCCAACTTGTGTTTGCAGTCAGGATCGCCGTGATTTCGGGTCATGTCCATCTGGAGCTTTCTCGTCTCTAAATAGATACATCTGTTCGATATAACGACTTATTACACGAAGATATTCCATCATAACAGATTCTCCGATTCTCCACATGGCATCTGGAGATGCAAGGCTGCAAAATTCCAATTCTGCGGCATTTTCTGGCTTCAAGTCATGGCGAACGGTACTTCAGATAGTCAATCACTGCATAAAAACGCAAGTCTTATATATAAGACAATTATTATCCATCCCGCAAAGCCAAGCCAGCATCTATATTGGTGACTAGTTCAACTCATGATTCAGCTTGATGGCTTTAGACTTGCCTGTGTCGAGAATCACAGCAGGATCCTGGTCTGACCCGGCCCGCGAAACCTCGTTTCCTCTCTTGGTTGTCACTGAAGCCCTATGTTAGGTCAGTACAGAAAGCGTTGCCCAATTAACTGTATTGGTTGAGTCTGATTGGGCTTACTTGTCGTGTTTCACTTCCAACACTTTGCCTTCTGGCCGGCCTTGGCCCCATTTCCAGCTCACGGTGTCACCTGGCTCAGGCTCACCGTTCTTCGACTTGCCCGATGATTTCTCCTTTTTTTCGGGATCCTTTCCATTCCCTTTATTTGAACTTTTATCGTTGCTTTTTTTGGCACCGTTTGTACCGTTCGATTTTGATCTTGCCTTACTATCCTGTCCGTGCTGCTCATCATCGCCGTCCTCGCCGCCGTCATCCTCCTCCATCTCCTCTTCTTGATCCTTTTCTTCACCGTCTTCCGTATTCTCGCCATCTTGGCCATGTCCGTCATTTGCTGTCGAAGACTTCCGTGTTTTTCTCGCTTTGTTATCACCTGTCGGGCCATCTTGTCGGCTTCTCTTGTCACCTGCTTCAGCCTCTTCCGAGTCACCAGCCTTCCCGTTCCGTTTCTCGAGTATATCATGGCCCCAGTTTTTCAGCGACGCGTAGGACTTTGTCTTCTTAACATCTTCGATGGATTTATTTTCATGAGCTGCACTTTCTTGCGCCAAGTGCCTCTTACTACGTCGCCTTGTGTTAGCGGAATCATTTGGCATTACCACCAAGGACAACTGGGAAACATACCAGTATGATACAACCTTGCGCATATGCTCAATTTGCTCATCTGTATATTTTTCAGGTTTTTTTTGTGGATTGGCCTTTAGGATATCAACGATCTTGCGACCGCTGTCATGGCCAACAGACTCTCCGTCCCCCGTGTCTTTAGGCCAGCCTGCGCTGTTAGAATCATCCGACTTCAGCCACTTCTCAAGTTCAGAAGAAGTCATGTTCACGAGCTCATTGAACTCTTTGACCACTTCATCTTTGCCCTTCATTTTGATGTTTGTGTGTGATGATCTTTTGTAATGACGACTGGCTGTTAACGGTAGAGCAAGTTAATGGGATATTACAGAGCTGCGTAACGGCAGGGCAGACGGTTTAGATAAAGTAAAGAAACAAATGCACATCGTCGCGTCATAGAAACTATCTTTTTAAAGAGCAGCCGCAATTGCTAATGACACCAACATTGGTGTCGCCGTTCCAGGCCCACTCAAACCGTTCGCGGTCTCCGTATGAACATTATGTCATACATCCCCAGCCACAATTCCGTCAGAGCTCTCAAGGGCGAGATTTAGATATTGTGCTAGCAATCTCATTAGAGGCGGGAAAGCTTTCAGATTAAATTTCGGGATGGGATGTGGACTGATCATGTACGGTGTTCACTGTACGAATTGATTACTTCCTCGGCTTGATCAATCCTGTAAAACAGCTACATGTCTGGTGAAGTCTGCTTTGCTATAACATGTATAATATCGATTAGCTGCGAATCCATTACCGAAACAATATAGAGATGGTTTCGAAAGTCTTGGACGTCAGTTCAGCCTTGTCAGCACAGCAGTCGATTCTCACGGCACATTTCACATTAGGGAGTTGTGGCGTCGTTAGCCCTATGCAGCTCCGATTGACGCCAGAGACAGGCACTCGTTGCATCGAAAGGGGCGGTTCCAGAAAACAAAGCTGTGAGGCGTGAAGAGGCCTGAACAGAAGGGCGAACAAAGGGCAAAGTAAAAATCATGAATAAACCCCGTCATGGAGAAGAGCGGATAGTTGTCGTAATTGGCGCAGAATGGTTACCGTAATTATGTCTTCAGCTCTGGCGTGAATGATGTCACCCTTGATTGGGACCGCAGTTACTCAACACTCCAACTGAGAAGGCTTTGAGAAGTGGTGACGGCGTCATAAGGATGCAGTCATAGCAGAGGATCTTCTTACGTGCTTTGGGCAACAGAGAAGCTATATAAAAGGCCATGTCGGTTCGAATGTCAATAACTACAACAACTAATTACTATTCATATATCGTCACCACTACATTTGACACGATACTGTCACACTTACTGAAAAACCATTGTCCAGAATGGCCCGTAACGAGGATTTCGTCGTCGAAGACAACGCCATCCCCTCTCGTGATGGAGAGTTCAAGTCCCTACCCGACGATGTAGACGAAGAGAATCTCGATGAGGTTGTCGAGAAGGACCTTGAGCTTCGTGAGTCAAATTGATGTGGCCTTGGTGAAGTGTTGCTGACACACGCAGCAGAAGAAGAATTGTCTGGCGGAATTGATAAGTCTAACATCATTAACGAGACTACCCGCGGGGCCAAGCCAGAGGGTAGTTACAAGGAGCCTAGCGATGATATTCCTGAGGTGGATGAGTGAGCGACTAGTTACAGCAGAGAACAACGGGGACTCGCCTCGAGGCAATGACGTTATCCTGTACGGCTAGAAGACATAGTATTGAGTCGGCAGTTTATATCTTGTCAATTTGTACCAATTGGAAAAAAAAAAAAGCTATATATATCTACTAGAGCATTACATGAATTTCTTTAAATTATATGCATAAGGGATGCCAAGATAAGGTTCGTCATTGATGCTAATAGGTATGCCAGCCCTCAGGGTAACCTCCCGAAGCGGGAAGCCGAAGCGGTAAGTGGGACCAATAGCAAGCACCAATGTCTGCTGTGCCTGCGCCTCCCTGAAATGGCCTCCCGTGAAATTCGCCTGGTCCTTTCAGCGTCAAGTTGTAAATTCGCGTCCTCCACGCGCAGTCACGGGCCCCAGTCCACTCATTCTACGTTGTCTCACAAAATCTATCGCCCCCCTACGAACTTCGGCAGATACTCGTCCTGCACATGTTGTGTTTGTATTAATTGGAGTTGTATAGTTATATCGTCAGTGTTACGTTGAGCAGAGGACAATTCTTCTTATAACCTCACCATACAATTTCCAAAGCAACATTACAAAGTCGCTCCCATTCACCTTGCCAGAGCTTTCTGGGCTCCACTGCGTCGTTGCCTCTGGCCACGACTCCGCAATCGTTTCTACAAGCCGAGAACCTATATCAACTCTCGTACAATGGCAACCCTCAAACGCAAAGGCGACGACTCACTATCAAATGTAGCTGATGCGAAGAAACCCAAAGCTAATGGCTCCATTGCCTCTTTCTTTGGCGTAGTGCCCAAGGCTGGTTCTGGGAGCGCAGCTCCTGGTGATGCTGCTGCAAACGCGCCGGTTATCAAGTTTGACAAGAACAAGTGGATGGATGGGTTGACTGCAGAGCAGAAGAAGTTCCTGAAGCTGGAGATTGATACGCTGGATGACAGTTGGTTGGCGCATTTGAAGGATGAGATTACGACAAAGGAATTTTTGGAGCTCAAGAAGTTCCTGGATAGGGAGACGAGCGCTGGCAAGAAGTGGTTTCCCCCAAAAGAGGATGTTTACTCCTGGTATGCATCCCTCAACTCCCAGCAATACCCTGGAGATGCTGGACCAATTGCTAACGAGTGTATGGCCTAGGTCCCGCCACACTCCTTTTCACAACGTCAAGGTCGTCATTGTCGGACAAGATCCCTATCACAACGTGAACCAAGCCCATGGGCTCGCATTCTCCGTCCGGTTTCCGACGCCAGCGCCACCATCCCTCAGGAATATGTATATTGCTTTGAAGAAAGACTATCCTACGTTTGTACCACCCCCTAATCGGGGCGGTCTTCTGACACCTTGGGCTGATCGCGGCGTCCTCATGCTGAATACGTGCCTGACAGTGCGGGCACATGAGGCTAACTCGCATTCAAACCGGGGCTGGGAGCGCTTTACCCAAAAGGTGATTGATCTGGTGGCTCAGAAACGTACCCGAGGCGTTGTCTTCATGGCATGGGGAGCACCAGCTGGGAAGCGTGTGCAAAAGATTGACAAGCAGCGACATCTGATATTGCAGAGCGTACATCCCAGTCCCCTGAGTGCTTCTAGAGGTTTCTTTGACTGCGGTCACTTTAAAGCGGCGAACGAGTGGCTTGTCAAGAGATACGGACAAGACGGAGAAATCGACTGGGCATTGACTCCTGGGACTTCGACCAAGGTTGCGCCTTCTCCTGTTGCTGCTGTGGAGGGTGCTACCGCGGCAGAAACAGCTGCCAAGCTTGCTTCTACCACAACTGCACAAACCAATGGCTCTACTGCGGAAAGGTCTCAGGAAAAGAAAGCACCGAGACCGGACGACGAGGTAGATTCCGAGGATGAGGCTGCCTTGGAAGAAGCTCTTCGACTTGCGGAGGAAGAGACCAAGAAGGAATAGGAACTTTGTATATCACCAGATGCCGGAATTGAAATTTGTGTCACCAGCGACATGAGGGATGGCGATTGCATCGAGGTGATGCCAGTCTCACCCACGTTGACTTTTGAGTTGCAAAGAGATATTTATGAGATATTTATGAGTGGTTAGGAGGACCACGACGGTTGTAAGCAGCAACGCTGATGTGTCATGTTGTTTGGTCTGATGAAATGCATGACATGAAAACTGTTCTCTTGAGGTCTTTGCTGAATTCACCGCGTCAGAATTGTTCAACTGCCTCGTCTAGTCCGTCAGTGGTCGGGTTCGGCCTTATCTCGTTTACTAATGACATCAAGATTACAACGATGAAACGCAGGTAGCCGACACTTTGACTGATCACGTGGACTATTTAAGGGCAGACAAAGTGGAGGTGGGAAATTTATTCGCGAATAATGGCCCCGTATCGTTCACGATGAAAAATCGTTTCGCATTACGGAATAGTTATAGGAGAATCGTCGGAGACAATGGATTGTCAAGCCTCGTTGAGGCAGTGGCTTGATGCACCTTACATGAAACCCTGGTGCATACAGTTGTTTAGAGTCGGTGGTGCACATCCAATCAATCTGGTCGGAGCTGCCGCTTTCTAGGTTTGCAAGAGTATGAGTTGGCATTCTTGCATCTAAAAATACTAAATGCCAACGCACAAGTCACTGCTGGTGAATGCAATTCGACGTAGAGACGGCCTCGTGCTTGCCGCCGCCTTCGCTTTAGCCCCGAGTCTTATTACCAGCAATAGACACGAGGCATCATGACAAGCTTATCTCTTAAATAAACTTCAGCGAAGCAAGCGTGAATTATTAATTAATCCCGGGATCGGTTGATAACTTTTCGAGCCCGGACGCCAAAGTGGAAAGGTGTCGTCGTCGTCTCCACCGATGCCGGCACTTTCGAGCGAAGCACTCCAACAACAAGCCCAAAATTCGATTGGACTGTGAGACCTGCGGCACAGTCTCACTGGCCTACTACCGACCTGATTCATACAAGTGTTGACTGTCTGACACCAGAGTGACGACAAGTGAAAAGCCAATTGGAACCAGAGGACCGGAGTACGGTGTTCCATCCCGATCCGAGATCGTCAAACACGAGGAATGGGCCAAGCTGGAGACTATGTGGCCGGCGCTGGTGAAGTTTATGGATGGCATCATCTACCAGATTCTGTATCCTCTTGGCATGTCGAACTAGTGGACTATTTGGCTCCCGAGCACGGTATCAGAAGACGGAAAGCCAGCTGAAGGCATCGGTTCCATGAAAGTGTGTTGGCCTCGCCTACTCCATGGTCCTGGTTTGATTTAACTGTGTAGAACAGACATCATTCGCCAGGCTACGCTGATAGTTACTGCGTTCCACAAGGCGGCCAAGGGAAGGAATTGGACCACAGACACCAGGGTGAATATTAAAATTGAGACCTCGCAGATAGAAGGTCAACGGCTGGATGGAGTCCACGCCCGCCCGTACGCCGCAAACATGTCGTCAATTGAAAAGGGACAAAGAAAAAACAAAACGGAGTGTAAACTGTATTGTTTAGCTATCTAATGGTGTAAATCTGATTCAAGTCCGGCTTCGGATTCGATAGTTGTGGTTCATCAAAGTCTATGTTCGGATGGAGGGGATATGAAGGCTCCAAGGCAGGTCCCAATTGAAAGATATGCTAGTTAGCAATTGACATCAAATGTATTCCGTAATTACTTTGTATTACGTGCTTGCTGAGATTACCAGGTCGTGCAGTGTCGCGCAGTACAGTGCAGCAGGTACTGAGGTAGGTACCCGAGAGGCCACGAGGCCCCACCTCGGGTAGTGGGTACTAGGTTGGTGCATGCCTGAACACCATAAAGATTGAGATAACCTGCAATTTACTTTTTGGGACCCCTGACACACTTGGACCACCCCTATTTGTCGACGATCCCATCCCCCGGCCGCACTTGCCTCACCCTTGTCGCCGCTCTTGCGGCCCCTGAATTCCCCCCCCCCCATTATCCGCCAATCTCTATCTCACTTGGCGACGCGACCACGCGGAGTGGCAGGCAGGAGTGGCAGGAGTGGCTAGCTTGCCAGCGCCAGCATCTGCAGCATCATCTATCCATCCATCTATCTATCTGCCACACCTTGTCGCTCATCCGTCTGTCTGTCCGTCCTCTCCTTTGAGCTGGTCGTGCTTTTTCTTTCTTCCCCTTCTTTCCTTCCCAACTGCCAAGTCAGCCGCGCTTCGTTTTCTCTGCCGGCCTTGCGTTCATTCCCCCTTTTCCCTTTTATTTTCTGCAGCTCTTGCCGTGCTGTCTGCAGGCATTGTGTCGTAACAAAGTTGCGCGCTGCTTTCCCTTTGTCCAGTTTGATCTGATCTTCTTCATCCATTCAACAGACCCCCCCTCCCCCCTGGTCTGCAGTCGCTCCCTTCCCTTCAGTCCCCGCATCACCACTTACACGTCTGATCGCAGAACCAGTTGAGCCACCTTGCAGACCAATCCCAGCCGTCAATTTATTGCACGCCTCGTACCTACGGCCGGGCGATTTTATTATTATTATTTTTTATTTCTTTCCCTCAGCGCCCGTCTTTTTCATCTTTTGCCAGCTCCTAAAAAGACTGTGTCGTCCCCCGGCTGTGCATCTTACGACTCGGCTTACTCTGCACCTCCCCCTGATTAACTACTAAGCACACACACCATTGCCCTACCCAACAACTATCTGGGTCAATTCGGAGCTGCGCAACCTACAATTCCTCCCGGCCTATGAACCGACTTGTTATATTCAAATAGGTTCGCTCTTTGGGAGAAAATCTTCACCATTCCCCGATTCAACGTGGTCAAGTTCACAATGCCCGGGTTCCTCTCCCGCCTCAAGGCCCGCGATGGCTTGAGGAAGAAGAAGGGTGGCATGCAAGATCTTGCAAATTCTCTTCCTCAAAAACCGAAGTGGGACGATGCGTACACAAGAGCGTCCGTCGAGCCTGAAGAAGTTCATGAACTTTTGCATTTCTGCACGGCGGAGCTTAAAGCGCGAGGTACGTGCGTAGCGGGCAGCTGAGACTTCCCCTGACCGCTTCTGTTTTGCACATTTTACAACTAATAGCGCCGTCCAGTTGGACTAACTGACTTGAACTGTTTGATATCATACAGGTCTTGATATTCCCTTCCTCCTCCTCCCCTATCGACCGACTTCCGATCCTAGTGCAGTACGCACCTTCATCAGACACTTCCACGACGAAAGTTATGGTTTAAAGGGTGAGGCGTTGATTCAAGACTTGCGCATGACGGAGCCAATGGTAATGACCGTAACTTTCATTCGAAGTAACATGGTTGAGGCTAACTGAAGTTTCAGGTCATTGCTGGTGTGGCCAAGTGGTGTTGGAGTCGTCTTGCTGGAGGTGTGGTCGGCTGGGACGCCTATGAATTGTTCAAAATCGGCGAAGGAGGTAGGTGGATGACGATGCCATCGCTGTGACGCGGTGATACGGGCTCCCGCGACGAAATTCAGCTGCTGACCGCTGACATTAGATTCGCGCTTGGCAAGGGACTCTTTCAAGACATTTATTCCCCTCAGTGTCGAGAGTGCCGCTCGGCAACGAATCATTTTCGACTTTTTTGAGCTCATTGCAGCTGTTGCTGCTCATGGAAAAAGCAACGGTTTTGGAGGTCTCCAGCTTCCTCGAATGGCAGCTTGGTGGGCATTCGAGCAGAAGGATACTGGCCGCGGATTTGATGGAGGCTACAAGACCTGGCTCAAGTAAGATAATTCGCTACAAAAAGAATGCATACGTAATGAGTGGTTATTAACGAGGACTTGCAAAGGGCCGCGGACGCTACTACACACTTGTTCTTCGCGTATCTTCGGTCATTGAGTCCTGAAGAAGGTCTCACTGGCATTACATTGCTTCCTCGGTCTCTCGAAAAGCTACTCACTGAAACTGAATACCCGCCTAAAACGCCTACAACATTGGTGTCCAAGACAAAAAAACTGGTCATGTTGGTCGACTCTGTCTCGTCGACTCCATTCGCCCTTTTGCGTCGAGCTGGTAAATTTCAGTACCGCGACTCTGATCCCGCTCTTCAAGAATTTTCCGAGTATGAAGATCCAGTACAGGCCTTGACCGAGGAATGTCTACGAGTTCTCCGAGCGATTTCCGCTGCGAACGAATCTCATGTCTCCAGCATCGAGCACTCGACCAGTTTACGTGATGCGTCTTGGTCGCGATTCGAAGATATTGGCTTCTCAGGGACAGTGGCAGAAACGCCTCACATGGAAGACAGCAAAGTGCCCATCCAACACAAGCAAGTCCAAGGCTTGAGGAGTACTCCTGCATCTGGGGTTGATCTCGGCCGTCCAACCACTCCCTCATGGGCCGACTTCCTGTCTTCAGGCTTTCTTGATGAAACTGAGTCTCCTTCCAACCTCCTTCTGCCTCCCGATAAGGTTCTGCCCCCGCTTGAGACTCAGGTCAGGCAGCAAAGCTCGCAATCACACCGGCCAAGACTCGAGTCCAACACGGCGGATCTTCAGCCTGGCGAGCTCGCCAGCATCACCGTGCTGCTACTGGACCATGCATTCTGGTGGGTATGGATGAATAGCTTGGCTCCGGAGGAGACAGCTCTTCGCAAATCTGTCTTTGGACGATGTGCTGTCATCGAAACTAAGGTGGCTGGTGGCAGCTGGCTCGTGATGGAGGAGATGATTGCACGTGCCGCACCGCAGCAAGATGAAGACGCGTATATTGCAGAGAAGAAGCGTCTCTTCAGCTGGACTAGGCGTGGCAGAAACCTGGCTCGTCGAAAATCAGTGGGAAGGCATGGCTTTGACAGCAACGATGGGAATGCTGCCAACAATTTTGGGGGCAGCAGAGCTAACATTGGACCCGATAGTCAAGCCCGAATTCAGGCCAAAGCGGCGCAAATGCGGGCTGTTCAGGAACACGAGCAGCAAGAAAGCTTAGCGGCATCACGTCGGGGCAGAATAGATGATTCGTCGACTGAAAAGACAACAAGCGTTCTTACTCTTCAGCCACTGATTGCTGGTGAGGCATCTTCGGCAATGAAATGGGTCAAGAAGTACGATAAGGGCACTATTAAAGATGCATATATGGCCAACAGCAATGCTGGACGAGGTGTCGCAGTGTCTTATTCGCCAAGTTTCGACATTGCAAACGGCACATCGATCGCGAATGGCAACGGACATGCTGCGGAACAGAAGCCCGCCGTGCCAGTTAAGGACGAAATGCCAGCGACGCCCTCTACATTTACGAGAGAGCCTCTCTCATCTCCTCTGCACAGAACAGAAAATTACGAGCAGTCACAAACCGTCCCAGAACAGACTCAATACGGGGAAATTGACCGGGCAAAGCCGGGCATAATGGCGAAGAACGACGATGGTCCAGCTCCCTCCAAGGTGGGAACCGCCGCAGCACCTGCTGCTGACATTCAGTCGCCCACTGCTAGTATTGACGATTCCAAGCAAAAGGCGCTTGAAATAGGCAAGGACAAGAAAGGTTTGCGCAACCTGCTAAGACGAAAGAACCGGTCTTCCAAGGTTCCCGACAATGCCACCACGGATCTACCCGCCCTGCTCAATAAGAACACCTCTCTTTCCCCAGAGCCCGTTGCTTCCACGGAAGCAGCACCCGCCGCCTTCGAGGCTGCCGTTGTGAACTCAGAACCCACTTTAGATGCTTCCTTTGCCGATAACACGGGACCAACCAGTGGCCGTCTCACGCCGATCGACGTGAAAGATGCTGCGGAGGCCAAAGATGAATTCGCACGATTTGACCAAGGACCCCTAACCGACCAGCCCGCTTTTGTGCCAGAGGAAGAAGATGACGATTCTACTCCGCCACCGATTGCCCGCCATCCCCTTCCTAAGCAGGAGGAGGAAATCGTCAGCCCCGAATCGGAGCCTTTTGAAAAACTGAACCAAAGCGCTAGCCCTGGTGTGCAGGACCGATGGGCTCAAATCCGCAAGAATGCTGCGCAAAGGGCAGCCACTCGTCAACGGGACGAACCGGTCCGAGCCACTAAAAACTCCGGAAGTGACGATGACGCGAGTGTGGAAGAGAGTAAGTTCAAGCTTTGTGCGCTGCCTGTATACATGTAATACGCAGAAGAAGTCTCTGGACTAACTATATCTGTTTTTTTCTTTATAGCAATTGAGTCTCGCGTGGCAAGAATCAAAGCCCGTGTTGCTGAGCTCACTGGCAACATGGAGACTGGCAACGGGTCCCATCAACATCAGCAACCAGTGACTGGCCGATCTTAAATACGCGCAACCGTCAATTAGATGTCTGAATGACTCTTATCCAGAGCAAGACTTGTTAACCAGCCTAACCCTACCCGAACCTTTCCGACCTGCTCAATGGCGCAACCACTGTTGCTCATCAATGCGACCTACCCTGCCCTTAATACCTTCTGCTTGGAGCCATTAGTAATCTCATATGTCTCTTTGGCACCTCATAGTAGCTTTTATCTTTTGTTTTGCGTTTTACTCTCGGATATGATACCACGGGACGGTAAGTGTGGCGAGTGTGGGTGCGCAAGCTATATCCATCTCCGTCATCAACATTCGCACTAGATCCAGCAGCGTCCTGACATTAAGTGGCCTTTTTATTCTTATTGCGCGCCTCTTGTTTTAATTTTTTTTTTGTTCTTTTGTTCTTTTTTTCTTCTGTATCTCTACCCCCTTTTTTCAACTTTTTGGACAGATGAAAGCTAGCGTCGAGAAACGATCTTTTAAGGAGAGATCTTAGCTTGTCAATTTTGCGAATGGGACAACAATCTTCTCACGATGGTGCTTTGCTATAACTGCAGTTGCACCACGTGTTTTCGACCTAGTAATCAATAGCACTTGGAAGTCTCCTATCGATCTAATATCAGGGAGTCTAGACACATAAATGCGAATTGAGTTCCCGTCCACCTAGGTGAGATATAGGGGGGACTCTTTGTTGAATTTTCTATCTCTGCCATATAAATACCATGCATTCGATGTGATTTGGTCGTGAATTTTTTTTTTCTTTGATTACACTCCAATTTATCTTACTGTATGTTCTGAGCCTATTTATGTCCTATTTGAGATGCTGAAGCTTCTCTTGTTGAGGTCCATGTGCACCCTCCATATCCTCGATAGTTATTGACAGCCATGAACTCTTGGTCATCCCCACTAGTTATTCGTGGGCCCCTCCGCGTCCAGGCTCCACCAAATGCGGATTGTGGAGAGGCTTTCTTGATATCCCAACACGCGGACAACCTGAGCCTTCCGCGTCCGGTTCGTTATTTTTTCGAAAATCCTGTGGCGTAGATGCTGCCTGTGACCGAGCAGGCAGAGGGGCACTTTCATCATTTGGCAATGCGGGCGGGGAAAGAGTCAAGCCTTGTTGATCCCGTGCAGCATCTGGCTCCTTGGGATCCGGCTGACCCCTTGCGGCGTCGAAATCAACGAGTTTGCCCTCTGCATGCTCGTCCTTCATCCTGATGAGGTCGTCCTTTTCAATTGCCCCGCTGGCGCGAACACCGAGGAATCCACATTCTCGGAGGATTTCACCTATGAGCGAGGGGTACCGCAAATGGCCGCTTACACGCTCGCTTAGGTCGAGGTTCTGCAGGCCGCTCACGTTCTCAATGGCCTGCAGACCAGCTACGCCCATGGCAAGGCTGTGCATGCGGTAGACGAAACCGAGGACCATGTCGTTTTCGGAATACACGTTGAAGATGGGGCCGGAGACGACACAGCGGAGGGTGCGCCAGTGGGGAGAGTGGGACGGGGCAGGCGTGCCGATGATGACGACGGTGTCGACGAGGCCGAAGGCTTCACGGTCCGCGAGGGACTGCAGACAGCCGTGGACAGCCGTGGCGCCGAGGGAGTATCCTACGAGGGTGACGGGGCGTTCGCCTTGGACCTTGTTGATGAGGGCGTCGGCGAGGAGCTGGCCGGCCTTTTTGGAGCGGTTGCTCGCGCGGTTGAAGGGATTGTCGACCTTGGTGGCCGCGGCGAGGACCTGGATGGGCCACAGGGCTGCCCAGAGGGTGGCGAGCACGGTGCGCTTGAGGAGCTCGACCTTGAGCGTCGTCCATGCGAAGGATGAGACGAGGTCCTGGAGGGCTGTGCCGAGACCGAGAAGCGTCTTCATCTCGTATCGCAGGGCGAAGACCTCGGTTGACGAGTCGAGCACGCGCCAGGGCTGGGTGATGTCGTCTGCTGAATTGAGCCAGCCATTGATGCCGATCGTCACGCGAAGACGACGGTTTTCCAGGTCTTGCTTCTGGGACGCGCTTGAGAGGTCTGGCTCGGGGTCCTTGGATTCAGGACCCGTCTCGGATTCCAGGGGGATGAATTTGAAATCTTCCACCTCCTTTGCATATTGGTCCATGAGTTCGCCCTTGGGGGAAAAGGTTGAATGTCAGCCCATGTGCGACGTAGAGTAATTTGTAAGGAGAGAGAAGGAAGAAGAGGCAACCAAAAATATATATAGCTATACTGACCGTCATTTTCGCACCATATGCACCGAATAGAGCGCCGACAAGAGCGCCGTTCATCCAGAAGATACCCAAAAAGCTCGCTACGCCTCCGAGGCCAACACCACCCATGATACCTCCTATAGCACCCGCGACCAACGGCGCCGCCAGACCGCCCGTGACGCCAATGATAGTTGCGCCCGCGACGGAAGCGAGTCCGACTTTCCAGAACCGACTGAGCTTGTTCTGCTGTCTGCGCTTCTCGGCCTCTGCCTCGGCAGACATGCCTTCCCTCTTGGCCTTGTCCGCGGTGGACGACTCCATCAGCGAGCGCGCAATCTCAGCTTCTTCCAAGTCGACGAACGCCCGGGGGACCTCGAGCGAGGACGCAAGGTGGAGGATCATGCTGCGCGAGTGCGCCGAGTACTTGCCCGTCGAGAGGAGGAGCAGCAACACGCAGCTTAGCGACTCCCTCCTGTCCTGCGGAGGGATCGTCGTCAACGGCGTGGGAATAGGATGGTACAGCTTCTGCAGCGACGCTACGTCCTCTGACCTGTTGATTCGTATGTTGCCGAAGCTGATCAGGTGCTCGTCTTCGTCGGAGGTGTTGATCTTGTTGCGCATGGCCTCTTGGCGAGCCTGCCGCTCTTGTTTGATCTTGGCGGTGTCATCGACGCGCAGGATCTCCTGGAGCTTGGGCAGGAACTCGTGCTTCCATTCTTGCATGTACATCATGGCGGATTCCTGGATCTGCTCTGCTTTCCTGGCTGCTTTGCCGGTGGCCTGCTTGACGGCGGGCTCGGACGCCTTCTTCTTGAGCTTGGGACGGTCGGAGGCGGAGGGTGCGGGGGTGGGTGGTTGGTCATCGTCGTCTGTGAGCGAGCCGAGGTCGTCGGGCGGGTTGATGAGCTGGAGGGTCATGAAGGCGGTGATTTCCTCGACGAGCTTGAGCAGGTCGGCTCGTCTCGCTGGGGTGAGGGCGATGACGACCTGGCGGGGGTCTGCGCAGAGGGGGGCCATGGCGGGAGGGGAGGAACAATGTCGTGCTGATGTCAAATCGGTCTATAGGGCCATTGGGAAGGGAGCGTCACGGAGGAGTCGTGGAGACTGTCGCGTGTGAGGATTGTGGTCCTTGGTTTTTATTTTTTTTGGGTGGTGTTTGAAGGAGCTGTTTGGAGGTGCGAGCCCGAGTGGTCCGTCGACTTGCCATTACGTCATGTCTCACGCTCTGCTCGTCGGCTTGCGTCGTAGACTACGGCGGCAGCTGGCGTCGCATGATGATCTTGGGACGTCTTGCTGCTCAGTCGGAGACTAGCAATATCATGGAATTTAAAATGTTGAGATGCGGAAACAGCTAGCGCTATTGCCGCCGAGGCTGGGCCCTGCAGAAGACGTGGTATCGCACAAAGTGAACTCCGTAAAGCCGACCTTTTCATCAGGCCGGTGTCACCCAATGTCCCATAACGGTCTTGGCAAGGTATTTCTTCCAATGTCCTCCTGGCGGTTCAACAAATTGAGACGGCAAGGGACGACAGAGCACCATCCCTGTTATCATCAACGCATCGTGACTACGGGTGCCTTGCCTTAATTGTGCTATGTATGTGCCGTCACGGTGTTGACAGCGGCCTTGGACAGCAACTTTGTTGTGGCTCGGAGTAGTTCATTGCTTTCATCTTGATTTTGAACTGGTTGCTAAATAGATGCACCAAGTTTAACCAAAGTTCGTGATGTTGCTTTTGCTTGGAACTTACTGCAGTGCCCAAGTTCAATAACAGGAAATCTAAAATCTAGTATCAAAGTGGCACTCAGCAGGAGGACACTATATAGTTACTGTTTGATCGAGTTGGTTTTGCGAAAAGTTCCATCTCAGGTCGGAGGATTCTGACGAGAACTCCGTATTTAAACTCCATTCCTGTCCGCCACCAGCAAGGAAGGGTCCAGCCGATACGATAAGCCTTATCGTGAGTGGCCCCGCCAGAAAATCTCCCAACCTTTCCGCCAAGCCAGCGCTCATGTTCCCACTGACCTTGTCTTCAACCTCTCCCGTGTCGGTACGTCTTGCTTCGAGATCATCTTCGTCCGGGCCACAATGAACGCCAGCGCCCTCCTGCAGTCCCAAGGCTGGCGCGGCAAAGGCCACTCCCTCCACGTAACAGACGACACCATCGGCCTTGCCAAGCCGCTTCTCCTCAACCGCAAGGACAACACTAAAGGTCTCGGCACACCTCAGCACTTCACCAGCGACCAATGGTGGATGAACGCCTTCGACGAACAGCTCAAGGGCCTCGAGACAAGCAAGGAGGGCAAAGTAACGCAGACGGTCAAATTGGGGAAACTGAACGCCATCGAGAATGGGTCGCTGGGGAAGTACTCGCTGTATACTTCCTTTGTGCGCGGCGGGTTTCTGAAGGGGACGATGAAAACGAGTGCCACCGACGATTCGTCCTCGACGACGAGCTCGGACAAAGAGGCCGGTGACGAGACGCCCGCCGCGAGCGATCCCGACGATGAACCCTGCAAGGAGAACACAAAGACAGCGAATGAGCGTGCCGGGAGACCAAAAGAGGCGAAGACGCAAGAAAAGGAGAAAAGGCAGTCGAAGAAGAAGCGGCGTGAGGAGAAACTGAGACAACTTGCGCAGTCTGAGAGAGAATCAAAGGAGGAGCGGAGGGCTAGAAAGGCGGAGAGAAAGAGATTGAAGGCCGAGAGGTCTAAGGGGGAGAGGAAGAGGAGTCAAGAGAAGAGGAGGGCTAAGAAGGAGGCTAAAAGGCGAGAACAGCTTGGACTGGCGTCTACTCGCTAGGCACTGCAGGTGAAGATGAGGTGTACTGGGACAGGACCTGTAAGACGGTTGCTCTAGAGATGAGTGTTTGTTGGACATCACCTTGTATTTTTGCATAGCATGGCGTTTATAGGCTGGTGGATCTTACACGGAGATTAGAGGTCACACTTCTTCAGATGGTATTGGGAGATACGAGGGGTAGAAGTATTTCAGAACATTTGGTAGTCATGGTGAAAAACCATACAAGCTGCGTTGATATCGTTCTTTGGACTGCGGTACTGTGGACCTTATGAACAGAATGTCCTGTAGAAGTAGATCGGTAAAGCCCATGCTATGACCGGATAAATCTTGGTTCGATCCAGCGTGGATCCAGAAGTGATGAGTCGCTACAGCTCTTGCAAACCATTCCAACAGGATTCGCCCCTATCCTGTAAGATCCACGCTTCAGTCACCACGTAACATCAACCACCTTCCCCGAGCGATCAAGTCCCAGGCAGATCTTCTCCTTAATGGACATTGTACGCAATCACCCCTGACCATCCGTGCTATTAAATATTTCGATGATCCCGTCACCCCTACCTCCGTATACGTGTCTGTGGGAATCTTGGCCACGATCCTTGTCGGAACGTCCCCCATTCCCATGCGGCTCTGAAGCCTCACGATGGCGCCCAGATTTGCAATCGCAATCTTTGTAATTCACCATGCCGTCTAGTAACGGCCACTGGCTCAGTAGTTCAATACGCCGCCGCAGCGTTCAATTCGACACAACGCCCCGATACCAAGAAATGGGTGGCAGAATAGGGGGAAATGAATAGAGCATGGAGAGCCGTCGTCTGTCATATATCGGTTTCCTGCTCGAACAGCTCCTTGAATAGCCCGAAGATGCGCTGGAAAGTATAAGTATTGAGCCCGGCCTAGTTGGCTGCTGCGGTTGTGGTAGATAGAAGATCTTGATGGCATACGTGTGAATTTGAGCCTATAGCTCAGGTCCTTTGGTGTTTCAAACCTGGCTTTCCATCGACTGCATTAATGTGTTGGCGAGCGTTGGTACGGCTGCTAGCTTTCATTCGTATTGTCTTGGTTCCTGATCGCTTATATATGATGGTAACGGAGACGCCATCGTGCTGTACCGCTGTATAATGTTGTGTGGCCTTGGAACATCGACGGTCTAGAAGCAGAGTCGAATGCGCTGCCAACCTTGACAATGGCGTTGGTGTAAACGAGACAGAATATCTGCTTTTCTTGCTCGTTGGACTAATCATAAGACAGGCAAGATTGGGAGACAGCCCTTCGAAGGGTTGGCGTCACTGCCTTCTGAGTTTGCGAAATTTGCTCGGTAGATAGTCTGTGGATGGTTTTCCGACTGATGCACTCGTTTGCAGATCGTTTTTGTCCCATCATATCTTGGACTTGTATTTCGTCAGCTCTGCTTGCCATTTTACGTCAAGGAGAAATAGAGATCCATCAGAAAAATCACAACCGGACAGGAGTGTTTACACACTACGGCAAGTAGCACACTCTGTCTTGAACCTCGATGGCCAATTGTTTTTTTGCGCTATTATTTCGGCTTTTAAGAGCAGGTCGCATCGTCGGCGTTAGATTCATATGGCCAAAAAGTCATCTCTCAGTCCGATCTGGATTAACATACAGGCTATTGGGATGCCATCGTAATGCCGGACTACATATGATAGATTTAAATGTTGTAAAAAAAAAAAAGGACCGACTGCTCGGGATAAGACGTGTCTCTAATCGATGTGGGCGGAGGCAGAATAAGGTCGCAATAGGTGCCTGTTCGGGGGTTGGACAAAGAACGGCACTTGACTCCCTCTAAACCGTTGTACCAACGATTACTTTTCAAACTGAAACAGTCAGATTGAACTGTGAGCGATAATTATGTTTTCATTTCTTCATGGCTCTTTGGGGACTTTGCCGGGTTTGTTGGATAGAATCCATGGTCGTCTATCCCAGAAGTCGTCCTTGATGATATCTAAGTGCTCTACCACAACCATTGCCTTGGCCCTTTTCTTTTTGTCCTTTTCCGCTTGAGTTTTGGACTGTTGCACAGGCTCAGCTAGATCGTCCATTTGGGGGGCCACTGCGTGGTTGTCTGGGTCGACGAGTTCGTACTGTGCAGAGGTCGTCAGCGAACACATGTCATACAGAAATAATGAGAGTGATGGAATGGTGGTGGCCGTCGTACATCTCGGAATACAACACTGCCCTTTTTGAAAATCTCCGGTTCATTGTTGTAGTTGATATGAAACCTTGAAAACAGAATCTCGTTCTTATCTGCGGCCAATGTTCCCTGAGGCCTTAGTCAGTAAGCGTTTCTCGGAGAAAGATAATATACAAGGTACTTACTGCCAGGATTCGCTCCGCCTCTTTATTATCAAGCCCACCAAGTTGAATAAGGGACCAAAATGTGGTGTTGTATAAGTTGTTAATGTGACCTGTATCAAGCAGACATCAGGAATAGTGAATTCAGAGAAGTGGCCAGACACGACCTACAATCTACCTGCCGCCAGCTTAGATAGTCACGCAGATTTTGTACAGTAGGATAGCAAACTGCCCGTCCATCGAAAGTTGGCAGAGGAGAAGAGAGCGGCGTGTCAGGGAAAAATATGGACCATGAGTAGACGTAATTGGCAGTAAAAGTCGAGACGATCGTGCTGACGAGTTTGCTGAAACAAGTCGTTTAATATGTACCTAGTTGGCAATCTATTCAACTATATATTACTCACCTTGCTCGCCGTTCAAAGAGATTGGATGACTTGTGGAACACGAAACTGGTGATTCATTTGAGTATACAACCATACTGATCGAAAAAGAGTTGCTGATAAACCTACCTGTATTCGTCACTGACTCCGTATGAAATGACGATATCAGGAAGATCAGTTGCCACAGCCTTGGCAGCAGCGTTCATAAGACTCAAAGCCCTGCGGTCATTGGGCTTTTCGAAGCCGTACTTGGCGCACATTCTATCCATTGCCGCGGCACGTCAGCACTACAGTGACACATGATTGAGAGTTTAATTTATAAAAGAAACATGTACTTGGTAAAGGCCCGCCCGTCGACTCGGACGACAATCCATGTGTTTGGCAGCAGAGAATCTGTCTGCTCAAAGTTCCTGACATACTCGAACCTGGTCATCTTGTGAGCTTCCGGATGCAACCAGAGAAGCATAATCTTTGAACCTTGCTTGGGCTTACTTGGAATTTGCCATGGTCGCTTCATGTGCATGAAATCTTCCAAAAAAGTACGTTTTGAAGAATTCGGAGTTTAGCCACGCACAGTAAGACCTCCGAGCTTCGAGGTAAGTCCTGTGTTGCACCAGCACTTTCAGACTTGTCCCTCGCGGTGACGTTGACGGTCAAGTTGGTGGTGCCTACCCAGGGTCCCCCACCCAGGGTCCCCAAGAGTAAAATTGGCTCAGCGCCGATCTCGCCCACGGCCCCACTCAAGCACCCAAAGCGTCATTCCCCAAATCTAGACCAGATAACTACTACCTAGGTAGTTAACTATTTCTGTTATCGATTGAGTCTGTTGAAGGCCGCAAATTCGTGCGCGCATCCCAAGCGCTTGCCGCATTCGCGCAATAGCCGCGGAACATGCCCATGGTCGCAAAGTCTCGAGTTGCCTGAAAGCCTTTGAGCCTCCACTGGCCCAGCTAGCAATCATGAATCTATTGCTGTCTGATGACTACCTACTACAGGATTATCCCGAAAGCATCACAAGTACGATACGATCCGGACATGCCACGGTGCTGCGTTTCAACCGCAAGGGTGACTACCTCGCCTCGGGACGTATTGATGGCGCCATAGCGATTTGGGATCTCGAGACCATGGGGATTGCTAGGAAATTGAGGGGGCACAGCAAAAGCATCACCTGTCTGAGTTGGTCACGGTGTGGGAGATATCTGCTCTCCACTTGCCAGGGCTGGAAGGCCATTCTATGGGATCTTCAAGACGGTAAAAGATTGCGCGAAGTTCGCTTCCGAGCGCCTGCATATGTGGCAGAGCTGCACCCATGGAATCAGTACGTATGCGATCGCAGCATAACATTGACGAGGCTTATGACGTTCACAAGATGCTGAGTTGAACCATTAGTCTGCAGTTTGTGGCATCGCTATTTGAGGAGCAACCTGTCCTTGTAGACATGAGTGAGCCGGTCGATATCAAGCACATACTTCCCTCGGTCCCGAAACGAACCAACGCCGATACCGACACAGCTTTGAAAGAGAAGCGAGCCAAAGAAGACGCCAAAGAGAAAACAACATCAACCATCTGGACCGCCACTGGCGATCACATCATTGCAGGCACCAGCAAAGGCAAGATTAATATTGTTGACGCGAAATCTTTCGAGATAATTTATACAGAGAAAGTCTGCTCAGGGATTATAACTACGCTACGAATCACGGGATCCGGACGTGATTTGCTGGTCAATTCACAGGATCGCATCATTCGTACCTTTCGGATACCAAATCTGTCAGTTGAGGACTTGGACCTAGATACCATACAACTACCACTCGAGCACAAATTCCAAGATGTTGTCAATAAGCTATCATGGAACCACGTCACTTTCAGTGCCACTGGCGAGTATGTGGCTGCATCAACATATAATAACCATGAGCTCTACGTGTGGGAGCGAAATCACGGCAGTCTGGTCTGTATGCTTAAAGATCCCAAGGAAGAGCAAGGAGTGATAGAATGGCATCCAACCCGAGCCCTCCTGGCAGCATGCGGGTTGGAAACCGGGCGCATCTATATATGGTCGGTGATCAGTCCGCAGAAATGGTCAGCGCTGGCGCCAGACTTTGCTGAAGTGGAAGAAAACGTTGAATATATCGAGAAGGAGGATGACTTTGATATTTATGCTCAAGAAGAAATTCATCGGCGACGACTTGACGCGGAGGACGAAGATGTGGACGTCCTGACGCTGGACCCGTCTAAATTCGACGACGATGTCGATAGCTTTCGCATGCCCATTCTATTCAATTTGGGCGAAAGTGATAGCGAGGACGAGTTTATTGCGGTTTCAACTGGCACTATGCGCCGTCGGAGTCCTGGAGAGGGCCAAAGCGATACTGATCGACCTATTGAGACAACAGCCACGAAGAGGAGTGGTGCCGGTCGAGGCGGTCGAGGCAAGAAGAAATAGTCAGACGCGAGAAATCGACGGAAAATTTGTGCGACATTGTGCATCATGGTCGCCAAGCCTAGCCTACTCAGAGCGAACGTTATAACTGCAAGAACGAGCATCACGAGGGACGGAGCACAAACATGCACGCACAGGACTCGCTTAAACTCTCATACTGCAGACGCAAAGACTTCTTTCTGCGTTAAAAGGCGGTCGGTACATAAGTAAAAGCAGAACTCCAACAGTTTGTTATACGTCTCAAAAACAGTTGATGTTCCCTGTAAATAAAATAAGACGCCGATACGTACTTCTAAGCCGTAGACAATGCCTTTACTGGGCAGAGAACGACTGTGCGTCAGGATGTCAAGATGTGTACATGGTGACCGGCGTTTGAGTCACTGGGGATGCGCAATGATGCGCAAACGAACGACTGGCTGCGTCTGTCGTATGATTCGACGACAATACGGAGCACAAGCTAAGGCTATTCCGTACAGTATAAGTACAGTACAATAGCCCGTGCATGGGGGAGCCAAGTGACCAAAAAGAAATGAGCAAACAAGGTTGCGCCACGTAAATTAGCACGGGCGTACTAAGTTACACGCTTCAGGTCGCAGTACCCGTCTGGTTGGTACTTCCTGCCTCAGGCACGAATTCTATCGCGCAGGGGCTTCTCGGATTTCCCAAGAGGGCTTAGCGCAAGTCGATTCGTGGCCAGCCGCCTCAAGTAGATTCTTTCAGCTCGCCCTCCAGGCATCACGTCTTCATCACGACAAAATCTTCGCCTACCGGCCCCAACTCATCAACACGCGCGTTGAGCATCGTGCGCAGCGCTTCGAAAGCACGGTAAAAAGTGCTTTACGATACGCTTAACTTGTTTCGACGACTTGGACGACTTTTGGAGCGGTGGCGACGGAGGAGAACATCTCGATCGTCTCCTGGGCCGTTGGCCAGGGCGAGCGCTGCATTTGAGCGCCATCAGCGGCTTCCTGAATCACGCGGTTTCTCATCATTGGGGAACTTGGAGGATACAAATCAACGGATTTATTCACCTCTCTCGCCTGTTGCTCGTCGCGATCTCTCGAATCTCGCCGCGATTGTATGTCGCGTTCCTTCTCATACGCATCGCCCATTCGGTCCGTCCTGGTCGCCTCAATCAGATATTTGGGCGACTCTTTTTATAAACTGCAAACATGGCAAACTTCCACCCACCGTTTTCGAGCGCACCGCTCAAGACAGTTGAGGAGATTCAATTTGGTTTGTTATCTCCCGAGGAAATCAAAAACATGAGTGTTTGCCATATCCTGTATCCCGAGACGATGGACGAAAGCCGCACAAAGCCACGTGATGGCGGTCTCAACGACCCTCTTCTAGGCTCGATCGATCGAGGATTCAAGTGCAAAACATGCACGCAAGCCATGAGCGACTGTCCTGGTCACTTTGGCCATATCGAACTCGCCAAACCCGTGTACCATCCTGGTTTTATCAAGAAGGTCAAGAAGATCTTGGAGATTGTCTGCCACAACTGCAGCAAGGTGCTGGCCGATACTGTTGGTCTCTCCTGACTCTGTGTAGACTTTTTGCTTGTCTTCAAGTATGTGCTAACAACCATATTTTTCTTTTTCCTTGCCAGAGCGATCCTGAGTTTGTCTCAGCTATCGGTACTCGAGACGCTAAGCTTCGCTTCAATCGTGTTTGGGCCGTCTGCAAGAAGAAAAGAAGATGTGAGAACGAAGACCGTAGCGAGAAGAACGACGAAGAATTCTCACCGGGCATGAAACCGATGGTGAATAACCATGGTGGTTGTGGCAATGTGCAACCACAAGTCCGACAGGCCGCCCTCCAGCTTAAGGCTGCTTTCGATGTTGTGCAGGAGGATGGTCCAAAGCGCCGAGAGACGGTGCCCATCACTCCTGAGATGGCACATGGTATCCTTCGAAGAATTACGGAAGAGGACCTCTGTCATATGGGTTTGAACTCGGATTATGCTCGACCTGAGTGGATGATCATCACTGTCCTTCCCGTTCCTCCTCCTCCAGTGCGTCCGAGTATTTCTATGGACGGTACCAGTACTGGCATGCGAAACGAGGATGATTTGACGTACAAACTTGGCGACATCATCCGCGCCAACGGCAACGTGAAGCAGGCGATCCGTGAAGGATCTCCACAGCACATTGCCCGGGATTTTGAGGAACTGCTTCAGTATCATGTAGCAACATACATGGACAATGACATTGCTGGGCAGCCTCGCGCACTTCAGAAGAGTGGTCGACCGGTGAAGGCTATTCGAGCACGCCTAAAGGGCAAAGAAGGGCGTCTAAGAGGCAACTTGATGGGAAAGCGTGTTGATTTCTCTGCTCGAACCGTCATCACTGGTGATGCTAATTTGTCACTGCACGAAGTTGGTGTCCCACGAAGCATTGCTAGGACGCTCACATATCCCGAAACAGTAACACCATACAACATTGGCAAATTGCATCAGCTTGTCGAGAACGGTCCGAACGAACACCCTGGCGCCAAGTATGTCCTCCGAGCTGACGGCACTCGAATTGATCTGCGGCACCACCGAAGAGCTGCTCAAATTTCTCTAGAGTACGGCTGGAAAGTTGAAAGACACTTGATGGATGGAGACTACATTATTTTCAATCGTCAGCCTTCCTTGCATAAAGAGTCTATGATGGGACATCGTGTTCGTGTCATGCCTTATTCTACTTTCCGACTCAACCTCTCGGTTACGTCGCCTTACAATGCCGATTTCGATGGTGACGAAATGAACTTGCACGTTCCACAAACCGAGGAGACTCGTGCCGAAGTTAGGGAACTCTGTCTTGTTCCTAACAATATTGTTTCTCCCCAGGAAAACGGACCACTCATGGGCATTGTTCAGGATTCCCTTGCTGGCGCCTACAAGATCTGCAGGCGTGATACCTTCATTGACAAAGAAATGGTTATGAACATGATGCTCTGGGTCCCAAACTGGGATGGTGTCATTCCACAGCCTGCTATTCTGAAGCCTCGACCTCGCTGGACTGGCAAACAGCTCATCAGCATGGTCATTCCCGAAGAGATCAGTCTGCACTCCCCGGAATCATCTGGTGGACAGGACAACGCGGACATCCCGCTGAAAGACACTGGTCTCCTGATCCAGAGTGGCGAGCTCTTATACGGCCTTTTGAAGAAGAAAAACATTGGTTCAGCTGCTGGAGGTATCGTGCATTTGAGTTATAATGAACTTGGCCCTGAGGGAGCCATGGCTTTTCTCAACGGCGTGCAACAAGTTGTCACTTATTGGCTTCTTAATAATGGTCACAGTATCGGTATTGGTGATACTGTACCCGATAAACAGACCATTGAGAAGGTCCAAGTCCATATTGACACGCAGAAAGCGGAGGTTGCCAGACTTACAGCTCAAGCCACTGCCAATGAGCTTGAAGCTCTTCCTGGTATGAATGTTCGTGCCACATTCGAAAACAAGGTGTCTATGGCTCTCAATTCCGCCCGTGACCAGGCCGGCACTACCACGCAGAGGAGTTTGAAGGACTCCAATAACGCAGTTACCATGGCTGAGTCCGGTTCCAAAGGTTCATCGATCAACATCTCGCAGATGACTGCTCTTGTCGGTCAGCAGATTGTCGAAGGCAAACGTATTCCCTTTGGTTTCAAATACCGAACCCTGCCGCATTTCACAAAGGACGACTATTCCCCCGAAGCTCGTGGCTTCGTCGAAAACTCGTAT
This sequence comes from Atkinsonella hypoxylon, assembly GCA_000729835.1. Lineage (NCBI taxonomy): Eukaryota > Fungi > Ascomycota > Sordariomycetes > Hypocreales > Clavicipitaceae > Atkinsonella > Atkinsonella hypoxylon. Next base: position 56,735 of record JFHB01000041.1, on the reverse strand, counting down.
CTCCGTGGTCTCACACCCACCGAGTTTTTCTTCCATGCGATGGCTGGCCGAGAAGGTCTCATCGACACTGCTGTCAAGACTGCCGAAACTGGATATATTCAACGACGACTAGTCAAGGCTCTTGAGGATTTGAGCGCACGTTATGATGGAACAGTACGAAACTCGCTGGGAGACATCATTCAGTTTTTGTATGGTGAGGATGGCTTGGATGCCATGTGCATTGAGAAGCAAAAGCTTGGCATTCTCAAAATGTCTGACGCAGCTTTTGAGAAGAAATATCGCCTTGATCTGGCCAACCCTCCCGATTGGTTCAAGAAAGATTACGAGTATGGCAACGAGCTCGCAGGTGACAAGGAGTCCATGGATCTTCTGGACTCGGAATGGGACGCCCTCCTGGAGGACCGTCGCACTGTGAGAATAATTAATCAGGCCAAAATGGGAGAGGAGATGATGCAACTGCCTCTCAACATTGGCCGTATGATTGAGACTGCCAAGCGAGTGTTCAACGTTCGCGCAACGGATCGCAGTAATCTGAGACCTGTGGATGTCATCCCCAGGGTGCAGAGTCTGCTGAACGAGCTCAAGATTGTGCGCGGTGCAGACCCCATCTCCGTCGAGGCTGATACCAATGCTACTATTTTGTTCAAGGCATTGATCCGCTCTCGTCTTGCGTTTAAAGAAATTGTCAAGGTTCACCGTCTGAACAAACTCGCCTTTGACCATGTTCTGGGAGAGTTGCAGAACCGATGGGATCGATCGTTTGTCAGCCCTGGTGAAATGGTGGGAGTTCTTGCTGCTCAGTCCATCGGTGAGCCCGCGACACAAATGACTCTGAACACCTTCCATTTCGCCGGTGTGTCTTCAAAAAATGTCACGCTTGGTGTACCTCGTCTCAAGGAAATTCTTAATCTTGCCAAGGACATCAAGACGCCTAGCATGGCCGTGTATCTCAACACACATCTGGGAACACAAGAGCAGGCAAAGAAGCTTCGAAGTCTTGTAGAGTATACCAACCTCCGTTCCATCACGTCAGTGACAGAGATTTACTACGATCCTGACATCCAAGGCACCAACATTGCCGAAGATATGGACATGGTCGAATCATATTTTTTGATTCCCGACGATTCTCAGGACACAATCGACCAACAATCGCGATGGCTGTTGCGTATCACTCTGGACCGACAAAAGCTTCTGGATAAAGAAATCAAGATTGATGACGTTGCTCAGCGTATTAAGGAAGAATATCCTAATGATCTGGCTGTCATCTTCAGTGACAACAACGCGGACGAACAAGTTATCCGTATTCGAACCATCAGAACCGATGATGAAAAGGATGAAGATGGAGAGAAGAAGATTGAGGATGATGTTATGCTGAAGCGTCTCGAGGCCCATCTTCTCGATACTTTGACTCTTCGAGGTGTGCCAGGCGTTGAGAGAGCTTTCTTGACCAAGGGTACCCGACTGGTCATCGATGACGATGGATCGGAGATTGCCAAGAAGGATAGTGACAAGTGTACGCAGTGGTACTTGGATACCTCTGGATCCGCTCTACGCGATGTGCTTGCAGTCGAAGGCGTTGACCCAACGCGAACATACACCAACGATCTGTGGCAGATTGTTGAGGTCTTTGGCATCGAAGCCGCCCGGTCTGCCCTGGTGAAGGAGTTGACCAATGTGTTGGCGTTTGATGGTTCTTATGTCAATCATCGACACATTGCACTTTTGGTGGACGTGATGACTTACCGAGGTAGCATCTCTGCAGTCACGCGGCACGGTATCAACCGCGCAGACACCGGTGCGCTGATGCGTTGTTCATTCGAAGAAACGGTGGAAATCCTTCTCGAGGCCGCTGCTACCGGTGAGCTCGACGACTGCCGCGGCATTTCTGAAAACGTAATGCTTGGACAGCTGGCACCGATGGGCACAGGCAACTTTGACGTCTACCTCGATCCCAAGATGCTTGAGACTGTCATCTCAGACAACTCTCGCATGGGCCTGATGCCTGGCATGCCGGTCAAGGACGGCGAAGCTGAGGGTGCTGCCACGCCTTACGACACAGGTTCACCCATGTCAAACGACTCGGGCTACATGAGCATGAACTCGCCGGCAGCAGGAAACTTCTCCCCCATTCAAGGTGCCGGTTCCGAGACACCTGCAGGCTTTGGCACAGAGTATGGCGGTGGCGGCTTTGGTGGCATCGGTTCCATGAGCCCGTACTCTATGCGCGGCGCGACGAGCCCGTTCAGCACGTCTCCAACATCACCATTCAGCGCAGGCGTGACTGGCTACTCTCCCACATCGCCTAGTGCGGGCTACTCACCCACGTCACCGCTCCTGGATGGCGGTACTGGTCGTTACGCGACCTCACCTTCTTTCAGCCCATCGTCTCCATCCTTCTCGCCAACATCACCAATGTTGCGACCTACCAGCCCTGCCAGTCCCAACTACAGCCCGACATCGCCGAGCTACTCCCCAACCTCGCCCACATCGCCTCGACACTACTCTCCCACATCGCCTGCACAGTTCAACTCGCCAACATCACCGAGCTACTCTCCGGCAAGCCCGAACTACAGCCCTGCATCTCCCAACTTGCACGGCGCTGGTGCTACTTCTCCTTCATACTCTCCAGCATCTCCGTCTTGGTCTCCAACGTCTCCTGAGGCATACTCGCCCACGAGTCCAAGCTTCCAAAGGAGCCCTGGCAATCAGCAGAGTCCGACGAGCCCCAGCTACTCGCCGACCTCACCTGCTTTCTCTCCCCGGACTCCAGGTCCGGGCACCTCGGGCAATCAATAGTACGTTTTTGAATTTACTACCTTGTATCCATGTTTCCCATGACGGGCCTTTGACTAACACTCTCATTGCAGCTCACCCAATTCGCCCTCTAACGATTGATTTTTTTTTTAACTGATTATTGCATCCGAGGCACAGGCTGTTCTCGAACAACTACTTTCCCAACCCCCCCTGCCGTGTCGGTCTATTTCCGTTATTCCTTTTCAAGTTTTTGCGCCACGTTGGCTCGTTCCCCTGACATTCGTTTTCTCACTTCCTGAAGTCACGGGGAAAGAGAAGGCCGCGTTATAGAGCATACACCAAAAGTAGGAGGACCGAGAGAAGAGACCAGTTGGGAGCGAAGAAAGACATTGCTAGCATAAGATGACACTGTCAATCTGGCAAGACGACCTTTTTGTTAATCAAAAAAAAAAAAAAAGGACAAAGTCCATTATAATAAAAATGATGGCCACAGGGGAAAAACGTAAAAGACAGAAACAAAAAAAATATATGTACAATATCGGACGGGGGCTGGTCTTGAAGGCGAGAGTTGGAAGTCCGAAGTGGTCTTCTTATTTTATCTAGGAAGAATGATGACTGGGGAATCAAGATTGAGTACGAGTGAATTAGGAACGTATGGATAACGTAGAGTGATTTGCTACGGCGGGTTTCAGGATTGAATAGTGCATGATAGTATAAGCAAATATGGCATTTGGGGACATATGAGTGCACTGCTGAGACTGGTGACATTCCGAAAGAGGGTAGGTTTACAAGCCTATCCATGTTGTGAGGCAAGGGTGCATGCCTCTTCAAGGTCACTCGCGAGGAAGTCCATTCGACCATCGGATCCGACCTATCTACCTGATTCCCCAGCTTTGTGACACCACACCTACCACGATACAGGGCATCTCCAAGGGAGGTATCAGTTCGTTTTCCTCTGATACACCAGACAACCATTCGTCAGCTAATTTCATAAGAAAACGAAAGACGAGTCGAGTCCACTTGCCAGAGATGGTGATGGTGGTGCAATGTGCGGTATCACATGATTTGTCTCCGATGCGCGGCTGCATGGTGAGAGCCAGTGCACAGGCGCAGGCGGGACCTAGTGAACTGGGCCTTCCCGAGCCGAGCCCTGCCCTAGCCTGGCATTCACATTTGCGCTTTGAAAAAAAAAAAAAAAAAAAAAAAAAAAAGGTCGTTGCTTTCCCTGTGTTCCTCTCTCATCTGTCCATGTACCTTGCCGTTCTCCCCGCGGAGTAAAAGTATTGTATGGTATCTAGTCCATCTACACGAAGCCATGGGCCGCCCACACGGAAAGTCGACCTGCAAGATTTTCCCCCCAAAGTTAAAGTATCTATCATCTCCACTCTATATCTCACTACTATCTAAGCTACTATCTAATTAGCTCAAACAACCCCTGCAAGTAGAAATTTGTAAAGTCATTCATTCATGGGCATTGTATGTCAGGCTCGCCTACGGAATACGTCTACGGAGACCCCGTGTTCACGCATCAAAACGCTGAGGTGCGTGGCATCCGTCAGCAGGGCCTTTTGTCATTTTTGTCATGTGGCAAAAAAAAAAAATTTTTTTTTTCCGGCCCTCAGCGCCTCGTGGCTCCGGCGCCTCTTCGCTCGGAAAATAAAAAAAAACTAAGCGAGATGGATTGGTTAGACTCCCAGGTGGCAACAGTCAAAATGGATGCGACATTGTTTTGTGCCGTCTTCGGAGTACGGTGCGGCAGATGGCCGCCGGCTGTCCAGCCACGGCCCACTATGCCTACAGTCCGTCGGCAAGCAGGCCAATCAGATGCAGGCGCTGGAGCAAAAGACGTTCCAGCATCGCCAACCACAAATCTAGATTGAATCACTGACGAGATGCGGTCAGAAAGTGAACGAACGGGGGACGCTAGCGAGTCAGGCTGGAGAACAGGAACTTTTGAAAAATTGTGGTTCATGGGCCAAAACACTGCTATTGTCTAGCCATCTATTCATTTTAAAGTACGAGTCTGAGTCCCCTGCATACAATCTCTATCCACACATCCGCCTCAACCTCATAGTGACCGGCTTCTCTCCTCAGTTCCACTGTAGCATGCTATGGCCTCGAGCAAGCCACTACGTCTTTTTGCCCCATTGGCGAGAGGATGGTGCCTAAAGGGCAGGAAAGACGCCTCAAAGGGGATGTGGAGAGGAGCTCGCGTGAGTAATTCGCAGAGGTCGAATTACCAGAAATATACAAATGGAGAATTGCATGAAACAGAGGAAGAAAATAACAAATAAAGAATAAATTAAAAGAGAGTGAATGAAAGATGAAGATTTTAGTCGAGATCCGTCGAGCTCCTTTGACTGCAACAGGCGCCTCGAACAAGTCCGCAGACAACGCAGCTTGACAGAAAAGACATGTGGTGGGGAATGTGGTAAAAGAATGTACATATGTATAAAGTGAAGAAGGGTTCAAAAATCAAAAACAAGAATAAGGAGGGTGCGAATTGCGACAGGAAGCTGCTGCTTTGATTTGATCCCTCACATGGTCGGATATAGATGCCCTACTGAGGGCTATACACACAGCCAAGACAGCACCCTGACGGTTTCTTTCTTTCTTTTGTTGATCAATTTGTTGCAGCTCCTATGCTTCTGGCTGCGACCAAGTACCGGCGAGTGAGCCCCCAGGTATGTCTGAACGCAACTCAACTCATGTTAGGGATCATGGCAACATTTACGTGGACCGAAGAGGCCTAGGACACTGAGGACGTCCGCAGTAGCCTTGCCACTTTTGAGTGCCCTGCCTGACGACATTAGAGCAACCACAAGCAGGCTTGCGACACGACTCCGTAACAGTGCATCCGCAGAAAGTCCAGGTCTGGGTGGTGATCCAAACGCACATGGTAACGAAGTGCTTGGTATTTGTTTTGCGACGGCGTGTGGGAAGTACACCAAATTGCTGTCCCGTATGTGAGAGATGGGTCGGGCTAATTGTAAAGCTTCGAGGAAACATACTAGATAAGAAAACCCTGACTCTCGTTCGAGGCCTGCTTATTTTGTTTGGCTAGCCTTAGTGTCTAACTCATGAGACTTGTTGAAAGTGAATCGAAATTTCGAGGCTATACACCTGACCTGTGCAAGCCTTAGAATAAACTTGTCACCAACAGGCCGAGGTGTTTTCTCAGCCCGAAGAAGAGTCAACGAGGTCTCAACCTGGCCTGGGGAAAGGGAACACCAATCAAGGCCTCAAAAGCGAGAAATGCGATTTTCCACTCTGCCAGTACACCGAAAGGGAAAGCGACGGTTAAGCAACGCTTCTAGTGGCGTGACTTTCCGTGCTCTTGCCCTGGATGATGCAGATGGTAGACAGAGAGACGCTAATAAAGCCGGGTGGTTCTGTCATTCACCGTTAGTAGTGATATTGATTTCCGTGAACAGACTTGGAAATATCGGTTGGTTGGCAACGAAGGGGACAGAGAAGGAGGCCAAGAACGTACAAGTGGATACTTGCTAGATCATGTCATGCCCGCCCAGAGCCGCCCAGAGAGCGATATTAAGAAGGTGTATCCTCCAAATCAGGTAGGCTAAGACATGAGCGTGGGCTACGTCGAGAAGGTGCGGTATGTCTGACACAGCATGCTGAGCGTCTTTGATAAGCAGAAGGAGTCGAAATCACCACGAAACATGTACATGCAAAGACCAACAACCGCAAACGGTCTCCATATGGCCTCAGACCATATGATTCACTTGGGCGTGGATGGTAGTGAGAGGAGAAATTGTAGCAAGAATAAAAAGGCAGACCGACTTGTGCATCGACATCCGACAGCTCTGCATAAGGGCGTGTGATTTGCAACCGAGAACTGGGTGTGGGGAGAGGGGCGCGAGATAGAGATGCATCTAGGATGTGGTCAAAGACGCAGAGATGGATGATGCAAGCGCGAAGCTCCGGTCAGCGGGTCACGCACGGGTCACGCACGGGTCACGGGCCACGGGCGTTGGTCCGATCAAACCAGAACCAAGATGGTCTAGCACTCTCTATTCTTTGCGCCGAGAACGAAAGCAAGTAGACGAAGGAAGTAAAAAGCAAAAAAAGCCTGGTCTAGTCTGGTTGAGCTCGCGGCTAGGCTAACTACCTAGGTACCTACCCCTAGGTATATGTCTGGCTTGTGGCCAAGTGCTCGCAGCTGCTACTTACCAGGTAGCTTGGTTAGACGAGGCGGTGGGGGCAAGTGCAAGCCACCTAGGTGCCTACCTAGGCAGTTAGGAAGAGAGACAAAAGGGGCGTGAAGTCGGCTACGAAGCTAAATGTGAGGGCGTCGATTTATCACCATCAACCAATAGGAACGCCAAGGATAAGGATAAGGACCCCACTTGTGACCAGTTGACCCAGTTGACAGCACTTGCGCGAGCATAGCAACCCAGCACAGACCTCAAATGCCTTGAACCTCCCACTATCCTGTTGCTTTCACCATTTCAAAATTATATTCCATGCCTACTGTCGACCATATTCAAAAACATCTCGATGATCGCTTCTCAAAAGGCAGGGGCCTGATAATACTCATTGGAATAACTGACATGGACCGCGGCCGGAATGTGGTGCAATCGTCGATACATCTCCAAAGAACTCCACTTGCAAATAATCTCCAAGACACAGCTTCAGGCCCGCCACAGCATCGCCTATGCTGATGCGAATTCTTCTTCTTCGCACAAGATTGACTCTTCTTCGGTCGCTGTCTCTCTAACAAGGTTTCCCTGCCTAGACATGGAGCAGCAAACGCATTTCACCCGGGCCTCTATGAAGTTGTGAGGTCTGCATCCACATCTACTCTGCAGCCCGCTCAACTTCATTTTGCGCTGATGCCAGGCCTAGACAACCACCACAGCCTGAACAGTAGAGGAGATGGCATCCTGCCAGGATATTGACATTATTTTCTCTGACAATGTTTACCAACGCGGCCCATGCTTCTTCGCCACCCAGAGATGCCTAGCCAGTCGGGAACTGCATAGGTTGCTAACAGAGGAGAAACCGCCAAAAACGTTTCGAGTCTTGTGTGAACCGTTGAAACATTTGCATGGGACAACGTGCTCTTTTAAAGGATCAAGGACACAAGGCGGAGGAAACTTGCGCTATTCGCTTCTATGTCTCACATTTTATCCATGCCTATTATATGTTAGCCATGTCCGAACTATGGAGACTCCCGGCAGAATCAAGGAGGATCTTTCCAGGCGCAAGCGTGCATTAAGGAAAATTGAGCGGATCTGTATGATATTTGTCAGCACAATTAGCATTACCAGAAACCGGAATAGGGCATTAGATTGTGACTGAGCCCTGGACCACTAAGGGATATTATAGAACGCTGCCGTACGCTGGCAAGATATCATTCCCACTTATATACTAGCTCGCATCGATGCGAGTATGAAGGATACGCCCATAATCTAGAAGCAGCTTCTGCTGCGGACGGCGCTTCATCCTACATGTATAATACATATTACAAATTACGCCGTTACGCAAGGCTGGCGAACCCCATCAGTCTGCGGTAGCTTGCAACACATAACAAACAGCATGAAGCACCGAGGGGAGACCTATTGTACCTATCATCAAAGTGATATCTTAGCAGCCATGTAAAGTCAAGTTCCCAACTTCTCCAAGGCCTGTAGAATTCCGGGGCTTCTGATTGAGTTGAGTTGCATTCCAATAGATGCATGAAACGGAACGTTCGGGGTTTGGGACGACTGAGAACGCAGTAGAGGCAATTTACCTGCAGACACAATAAGCAAGCACAAGCGACACGATTTTGGGGACAATCTTCATCTGGCATCTTGGGTCTTTGAGGTAATGAAAGTCTGGATACAGAGAATCCGTGCTGACAGATATGTCAACCCGAAACGTGATGTTGCATACATTGACCAAGGCACCATAGCTGTTCATACACACAGGCTCTCCTTTCAATCAAGCCAGTTCCGCAGAGAATTAGCAGACACAAAATAAATCAATGATAAAATTCGAATATATAGTGGATCTGGTGAAGTATATTTGGCATGTGACTCAGGACACAACGTTCTTTTTCTATCGCGGGATTGGAGAACTAATACTAATGCATTACAACTATCGGCTAGCCTTTCTCCAGAGTGGTTGTTTCTCGCACGTCCTTGTTGGAATTGGGAGCCATGATGACTGTAGGGTATGTGTACTGGTGGACGAGGTGGAGAAATGCGCTGCTTGATCTCGGGATGAAGCATTTTGCTCGTTAGAAGGCCTTTCTTTATTCTCCCTCCCTGACTCCCTCTACAAACCGTGAGCGAGCAAAGGAACGGAAGAGCAGTTCCCCGCATTCTACGTTCGGCTTCGGCACAATGTCAAACTCCACTCGGCACATGGGAAACGGACGTTGACGAGGGCGCCCCGGAAAATGCCATGGTTCGGAGGCGGCACGTCCAATCAGGGGATAAGGCTGCTGCGCCGATGCGCCTGCTGAGCTGCTGGCGATGGAGAGTCGGACTCGCTGATCGACCAGTCCGTCCTGGTCTCCGCGACACGATGTCACAGATGGACGACGACTGGCGGACCATCTGGGATGCGTTGCGTGTGCACTCCATTGCTTGGCGCCAATGGATGTGCGTGGCACAGAGAGTTACATTCACTACCTAGGTACCTTGGTAGGTACCTAGGTAGGTAGGTACTCCGTAGTCGTCTCCCCTTTCTCCCCGTGGTACAACCTGGACCAACGCGAGACAGTGTTGGAGATTTCTGCGGATCAGCTGACCAATTTGGCGTATTAAAGCAATGATGACGAGAGCGGGTGTTTTGCTTGACTTGCTCAAGGATCGAGGCCCGGTTAGAATTTCTCCATTCCGCATTTCCCGGTCGGCGACACTTGTTCGATGCGGTGACGTGTACGGACGGAGCACTTGTGTACAACTGGATAACTATCTCGGGCTGGGAGGGATCGACGGACCATGTACCCATGTACCCATGTACCCATGTACCCATGTACCTAGTAGCTTTGCGTGCGAGTCGACACCACCACACCACCCCCTGCTGGTACCAGGAAAAGCCGTGACATGGGTGGGGTAGATATGGCACACGCATCACGGCCTGTGAAATCTATCCATCTATCTGCATGGGCGTGGGCATGGCATCGGACGGCAAAGCTAGCAGCACCAGCAACCCCGAGTTAGTATAAAGAGAGCACGGCGCCTGCTCCTCCTTTGCTGGCCCGACAAAAACCAAGAACAACTCTGCCCAACCCAACTCGTCCGATTTTTTTTTTTTTTTTCAGAATCTTTCGCACACTAGTTGGCCAGGTAGGCTACAGCTCAAGTTCCATCGAGCAAAACAAAACGAAGCAACGCAACGCAACGCAACGCAACGCAACGCAAACACAAGCACGCAGCAATAGAAAAGCCATGTCTTCCAACAGCTTCTTCCTCCCTCTCGCGCCAGCCACCTCGGCCTCATATCCCCGAGCGCCCGCCAGACGGGCCTCGCCTGAGCAGAGCCCGTCCAGCGAAGCAGTTGCTGGGCCCGTCCGTCGACGAACATCATCCAGCGCCAGTGGCCACAGGATTCTCAAGCTGGGCCCCGTCCACTGGGGGGAGCATCTCGATGACCACAAGGAGGACTTCTACCAGCTCACGACTGCGTAGACTTGTCGGGGGATAATTTCGAGGGACTGACTATCAAGGTCTGGGCTGGCCTGGGCTGCCCACATGCTAATAGCTGGCTGGGAGTGACATTTTATAAAAACGACTTGGAAGGGACTATTTGGTTTTTTTTTTTTTTCCCACAAGTGCTAAGCAGAATACACAATAAATTGGCATCCCACGTTTTACGTCTGCATGGCATCCATTCTCTCGCCCGCTCAAGCACACAAAGGCCACGCCAGCATCTTGCAAACGGCGACAGGCCTAGACTGACGGACAAGTAGCATGTCAAGCACGAAGCAGCGTGGGCAGACGGAGGGTGTCATTGGCAAGTTCGACGACAGGGATGGCCAGCGGCTAGATCTGGGTTTGTGGGGCGCAAGACAGATTGGGTTTTATCGAGCCGGGGCTGATCAATCAATCTGACGGCAGACAAGTGAAACGTTTGAAGCCATTTACGTCCGTCCACACCGACAGGTTGACTTCTTGGCATAAGAAAGGTGCCAGGGTAACTACCCATTTTTACTTTCTGCGTCAGTCTGGCCCGAGCGAGCGGATAAGGTTATTTTTTTTTTACCTTTTCTTTTCGTGTGGCGACGTCTATGGATCTGCGTTGCCGTCGTGCAAACGGGTGCGAATGAATCTCTGGCGTGTCGCAAGTGCGCTCGCCTGCATCATGCTGGACTATGTCACCTTGACAATTTCGTCCGAGACCTGGCGTGCTTGGGGCTTGGCATTCCTGGCGCCTGCTTACCTTGAGCTGGCTGTTGGATTGATTTATGATCTTTGTTGGGATATGTGGCTATGTGGGACGAACTGTGGTATTTTATGGACGTGGCAATATGGGGGGAAAGTAGATGACTAGTATTTAATACACGTGGCCGTATGCGGGGGGAAGAAGATGACTGTATAATTTTATACACGTGACAATGTAGGAAGCAAAAGATGACAGTATAGTGTGTAGCAGTGCGACATGTACGAAACACATGACTGCCTTCCTTCTACTCCCACCGCCCGAGACCGCAGCAACAGGTTCATATGCCCCTACGCCATCATCATCATCATCATCATCATCAACATCATCAACACTCCATGCAAGAGCACTCGCCAGCTCTGACGTCGAGAGTTCTTTCACACCCATGCGCAATAAGTGTACATACCAGCCAAGTCCCTGCAGCAACCATCTTGACATGAGCGGATGGAGTCAGACGAAAAAGCAAACCCTGATAGTCTAGGCGCGTAAGCGAGAGTGATTGGCCTAGGCTGGCGAACCTGTCCGCCTTCCGAGGAATGAGCTTTCCCACCAAGCACAGATGAAAAGTGCTGACCATGGGGGATTTATAACCGTGGAATCGCATCAACTGACTCGCTGCTTGTGCACACTTCATACCGTACCAATCGCACTCACGGGTAAGCTGCCTTTGGCGGATGATTCTGCCTTTGGGTGTCAATGAGTGCGACGGCCAGCGTGAGGACATGACAAGGGGCATGAGAGCTATAGCCGCTCGACTATCTCCCCAGAGGCGCGGTGGTGCATCAACTGCTCAGTTTGTCAACTTCGTCATGCCGTCCGAGCTAGGGTGCATCACGTCCTTCCACGAGCCACAACCATCTTCAGCGGCTGAGTCGTGGCAAGTCGCAAGTTCAGTCTGAGTGATCAAGGCCGCACTGCCGACAATCAGTCAGTGTCTACGTCTCATCTTTACAAACAGGACCTACTTTCATCACGGCAACAGCACACATACATCATCGCCATCTTCCGAGCAGTCAACAAGTAAAAATAACATGTCGTGTTTCATCCGTGTTTTCCATTCTACCGAGTCTATTCTGAATCCATTGGCCGCTCGTTCCTCGCACGTCCTTAGGCCGGACACCCTCAAACTATGCAGTCGTCGTTCGTGATCGAGTCATCATCTACGCGGGGTCTCTGGCGAAAGGGAAAAAAAAAAGAAAGACTTTGCCCTCTTTTTTTTGGTCCGCAGAACGGTTTGCACGGTGCCTTCGTTATCTTCGTGACGTTGAATGTCGACTGAACCGGAGAGTAGTGAATAATTAAGAAAAGAACCAAAAAAAAAAAAAAAAGGATATATAAGGCCTCTCTCACTATATTCTCAGGAACTCCCTTTCCATGGTTCTGAGATCCAGTGCAGATGCCCTGAATAGGTAGTCCCTCCACCAATTTTTGGATACAGGTGCCACCACTAAAATGCAACGCCGTCCTGCTCTTCAACCCATGTTTTTTTTGGAACCATCATAATCATGATCAACTCCCGCCACCAGCCCTACTCTGTCATGGGCTGGTGCAATTATCGGGAGGACATGGCCTTGGTGACAAGGCGCTTCAGGGCAAGCTCCTGCTTTTTCAAGTCTTCAGCAGAGCTGTCGGTGATTTCAAGCGTAGCCATAGCCTCAGATATAGTCTGCTCAATCTTCTCCTTCTGGCCACGCTTCAGCTTGAGAGAGAGGGTGGGGTCGGTAACAATCTCCTCAACACGGCCGATGTAGGACTCGAGCTGCTGCTTAGCCTCGAACCGCTTGCTAAAGGCCTCGTCGTTGCTCTTGAAAGTCTCCGCATCCGAGATCATCTTCTCAATCTCAGTGGAAGACAGCTTGCCGACAGAGTTGGCAATGGTGATGTTGGCACTGCGACCCGAGGTCTTCTCGGTGGCAGTGACCTTCAAGATACCGTTGACATCGACCTCGAAAACACACTCAAGGACGGCCTCGCCGGCACGCATGGGAGGGATAGGAGCAAGAGTGAACTCGCCCAGGGAGGTGTTGTCCTCACAGTTGACACGCTCACCCTGGTAGACGGGGAACTGAACGGTCTGCTGGTTGTCGACAACAGTGGTGAAAGTTCTGTTGGCGAGCCGTTAGTGACTGAACATAACAGAGGCTATTGAACCAGGGCATTTGGGGCTTAATTAGATTATGGTGGTGATATAGGACAAGAGCATTCATGAACCACAACCTATTTGAACGCGGGAAAGTAACGACTGACCTTTTCTTCAGACAAGGGACGGTCTGACCTCGTGGGACGACTGGGGCATATACATTACCCTCCATGGCAACACCGAGAGACAGAGGGACGACATCGAGCAAAAGGAGGTCGGCAGTCTCAGCAGAGGTGGCCTTGCCGGAGAGGATGCCGGCCTGGACGGCGGCACCGTAGGCAACGGCTTCATCGGGGTTGATGCTCTTCTCGAGCTTCTTGCCGTCAAAGAACTCGGACAGAAGCTTCTGAATCTTGGGGATACGGGTGGAACCACCGACCAAGACAATCTCCTCAACAGCAGCCTTCTCGATGCCAGCATCCTTCAGCACCTGGGCGACAGGATCGAGGGTGCCAGCGAACGCCTTGGCGTTCAAATCCTCAAAACGAGCACGAGTGATAGACAGGGTGAAGTCCTCGCCATCGAAGAGAGAGTCAATCTCAATGGTAGCCTGGGCGCCGCTTGACAGGGTACGCTTGGCACGCTCGCAAGCAGTTCGAAGTCTTCGCAGAGCACGGGCATCGCCGCTCAGATCCTTCTTGGTCTTGCGGGTGAATTCCTTCTTGCAGTGGTCGAGCAAGTTCGTGTCGAAATCCTGACCACCGAGATGGGTGTCACCAGCGGTGGCCTTGACAGTGAAAACACCGCCCTGGATGTTAAGAAGCGAGACATCGAAAGTGCCACCACCAAGATCGTAGATCAGAACGTTACGCTCCTTCTCAGACTTGCCAGAGCCCAGACCATAAGCAATGGCGGCGGCAGTAGGCTCGTTGATGATACGGAGGACGTTGAGGCCAGCAATGGCACCGGCATCCTTGGTAGCCTGACGCTGATTGTCGTTGAAGTAGGCGGGGACAGTGATGACGGCCTTCTCAACCTTCTTGCCAAGCTTGGTCTCGGCAATCTCCTTCATCTGTTTGGATCATCAGCCAACATTACTCATGTGAGGCTCGACACATCATGTGCAGAAAAGCCGACAGCGCGCATTGCCGCTTTGTGTTTGCCTCATACCTTAAGGAGAACCATAGACGAGATCTCTTGAGCGGAGAACTGTTTCTTCTCGCCAAGGTATTCAACCTCAATCTTCGGATTGCCATTGTCGTTAACAATGGTAAAAGGCCAAGACTCGATGTCCTTCTTGACGGTAGGGTCATCGTAGCGGCGACCAATCAGACGCCTGGACATAAATTGTCAGATACTCCGCAAATACGCCAGATGCCTCCAGCCGAAGACTTCTTTGCGGTCGTCGTATGCTACTCACTTGGCATCGAAGACGGTGTTCTTGGGGTTCATGGCAGCATTGTTCTTGGCAGCATCGCCGATCAGACGCTCCTTCTCAGTGAAAGAGACGAAAGAAGGGGTGGTAAATGAACCTTGCTCGTTGGCAATGATCTCGACATTGTTACCCTCGTAGATGGCCACACAAGAGTAGGTGGTACCTGGGAAAGGTTTGTCAGTAACTGAAAGGTTTACAATAGAGCGCGAAGAAAGTTTTCGCGAGCGCGGCGAGGTCAATCCACGAAAAAGTTCGCCGACGGCAGCATTTCGGTGCCATCGCAACCATGCCAACGCTAAGCGAGGACGAATGCACGTACCCAGATCGATACCAATGGCACCGTCGTAAACTTCGTCCGCCATCTTGAAATATGTCTGAAAGGAAAGGGGAGGAAGAAGAGAAACAAACAGTCTGGTGTCGAAGACGACTAAAAGAGGATGGCAAGAAAAGAGTTTGAGTGGGAGGGAAAGCGGACAATTAGTAGTGGGGTTTTTTCGGTGCAGAAATTCTTTGATCAGTCCCAGCCAAAAATTTTGTGATTTTTTTTCCCGGGCCATCCAACGACTTTTTTTCTCCCTCACTCACTTTTGCACACGCACAGGTGGGGTAAGCAAACTGGAAAAGGGTCTTGGACAAGCGCTTAGGCTACTTTCGGCAAAGTATGACCTTATATTTCAGGTTCTCAACGACTCTCACGTATTTGAATTTCAACCTTTGAGTAGGAAGACGCCGCAATAAACTCACTTTCTCACATGGTTTGTCTCAACATTCAGGGACAGCTGATATCTCGTCGCGCCCGTTATTGGGTAAATTTGCTGTGAAGTTCGTTTATGAGGCATGCATCCTGGCAAGCTACATTCCCTTGCGCATCTTTTTTTTTTTAACAGGTCTTATGCCTGAGGGACATCCAACTTGTTCATCATTGGGGCAAAGCTTACTGCAGACCTTGAGCAATACATGATTGCGATCTATTTATTTACGCCCTTCGTAGCCACCCGTCGAAGAACCCTCCGACATCGTCTATATTATCCTCTTCGGATGCGGCGTATGCAACACCCAGAGTCGATCATCGTCAACTAACCCGCCCACTTCCGTCTCGGCACAGGATAATCATTGCAACTTTCTACACATTGCCCCTCATGCACACAGACGAATATCTTGACCACCTCTGCTCTCTTGAACCTCGAATATCTGGCTCGCACATCTAATTTTTGCGGCTCGAGGCTGTGCCGGATTTGACCCGGGGATCGGGCGTGAATGAGGCGATCGCTGCGTGCATCTTTGAGTCGTTCTCGATTATCATGACCAAGGTATGGTATGTATACGTCGTTCTTGCCTGTTCAACTGCCATTCAACCAGCTTCTCGCTGCAACGCAATTTCTTTTCAAGCGACTTCTTACATATGAATCAAACGCAATATGCTCGCGTAGGCATCATCTGTTTCGAACATGGGCCACTGCCGTAGCATTTCTTCAAGCTGGCAAGGGGTGACTGTCATCACTTCTTTCTGAATTGGTTCAAAGGAGTACAAGGGGACTTCTTAAAATATCAAACGATCAGACGCAAGATATAAGAATCAACCAACCCATATCGCTGCCACCTGGATTCTGCCAGGTTATGCAAGTGGGTTGTTGTAAGGTTTCGGCATCTGAGGTTGATGACCTACCAGCTGCCGCAGAAGACCAGTATGTGTTAGGCCACATCTTATGTCTGGTCTTAATTGCCGGTCGCTTCTGGTTACAGGTGCGACGAGTAATCATGCCCTCCTAGTAGAAGTGCATTACAGAGTTGATGGCTGCCATTTCGTACATTCACGCTCCATAGACAGTCAAGTAGCAGAAGATCATACATGTGAACACCATCATCATTTGTAAAGAGACGCCACAGTCCCCATGGCGCGGGAATACCCGATCAAAAGCTGCGGCCAAAATAGAAGATGTCAGCGCTCCGTACTCGACGCATATATCGCTATTTAACGAGAAGCTAGATTTTGACTTACTGATTGTAGGGCACTCATCATCATGATCGAGAGGACGGCACAGGTGAAGGATTCGAATACATATCGTTACAGTAATTTGCAAGTCGCCCTCAAACATGAGGGCAATCGGGCTACACCTATGTCTGACAGCGCGCAGAGACAGATTGTACTCTGGCAGCAAGTATCACAATGACGAGAAAACAACATTCTGTCTACACATCGCAGAACGGTATTCGACGCCTGTCGAGTCACGGTAGTTTGCTCTGGTAGCAGTCGCTACGGTGATTGGGACAACTGAGACTGCAAAATGCACTTCCTTCAATAAAGAAATGAAGAAAAGGCGCATACTCTCGGAGATGGAGCAGGTTGTCTATATATATAGGAATCGAGTCTGAGGAGTTTTCCAATGTTCACTGGTCTTGCAGTCGCCAATGAGTAAAGAGGTCTTGATATCTAATACAGAAGACTACTAAGTCCTTTTGTTGCTGTATGATTCAATGCTGCATGCTTGCAATCAAACCGCGGTTGAGCTGTATGAATCAGAACGAGTCGTGCCAACATTCGGGGCGACTGAATATCGCTAGCCGGCAAATATCCCCACCGGCATTCCGGTTTTAGACTAGTCAGTGTGTTTGCTGGCACCCCTCCGCAATTTCACAGGGCGCGCCCTGGGGGCACACAAATTATCAACGCATTCAAAGTGAGTTATACCCTGGCTCGCAACCGAAGAAGTAGAGAATTTGCAATGGTCCTACAGCAATGAACAGGAAGAGGGAGGAACGACGAGGTTGTGTAGCTTTAAGGGGAGGGCATCAATTAAGGCTTTTTGGTGAATTCCTTCAATTCTATTTGTTGAGACGTAAATTTACCCCGTAGTGTGTACCTAGGTACCTAGGTACCTTGGGGAGGTATCAGCGAAATTGACGGTCGGATGCCCGGAAAAAGAAAGGGGCTGGATGCATACTGACTCATGTTTCTGGCCAATAAAAAGTTATACGGTACCTAGATTCTATAAGTTGGTAATTTCATTATCACGGAGTATAATGTAAATCTACGTCTGTGCATCGACGAAAGTGGAAGGTACAAACAAGAGTGTAGCCTTCTCGGCACCAAAGAGATATATAAGTTCAAACAGACTCTCGCCTCTCCTCTCCCTCTCCTCTCCCTCTCCTCATCACAAGTCTGTCATCTCAACTTTCGACCCAAGTCTTCCAAAATGCCCAACGAATTCCAGTACAAGAGCTCCGGCACCAACAGCCAGGTTTGTGGCCACGACTTGTCTCCCCAATTCTGCGTGAACTGAACAGAGACAGGGCAATCACTACTGCGCTCGTGACTATGGAAGCGATGCCGCCAACTCCAACTCGTACCACTACTCCAACGCGTAAGAAACTTTGTCAGATTCTCTTTGGATTGTCATCGCGTGTGCTAAATTCGCAAAAGCGATGGATCCTACTACTACTCCAACCCTGACGGGAGTCGTTACTACAATAGCGGTAGCGGGCATGCCACGTACACTGCCCCCAACGGAACCTCGTACTCTACCGGTTCTGGGAATAGCGGTTCAAGCAAATAAACGCAGACTATGACCGTTGGTCCTCTTGAAGGCAAGGGAAGAAGGACGAGCATTTGGTCTGGCAAAGATCGCTATCGTGAAAACCAAGTAGTACTACGCGCTGCGCATCTTCAGCATCAAGTTAGTCAAATGCCTATTGAGAACCTAAGGTTGCCTGTTTATTGTACTCGTTACATTAAGTCTCCAACATGTCAATTATCTCCAACTTTCCCAGCACCTCTTCCCATGCTCACTTATGAACGGAATACCAAACGGAGAGGGCGATAATCAGCCCTGGATACAAGATTGCCTCCACCAGAAGCTGCTGTTTCAACGTAGCCCTCTGCTCACCAGTCAAGGAAGCCCTTTCACCTCTCGCATACCACGCAATCGTCCCGTCAAACTTGCCACAGAGGGCCAAGAGCCCGATCAGGGGAAAGAAAATGGTAAGAATCATGACGGTCAAGAAGATCAGACGAAGGGGCTGATCGCCATCTGCATGATGGCGGCGCCTGTACAAGATGTCTTCTCTGGCAGAGCGGATGAGGTCCGTCTGGGAGGCTGTGAAGATGCTGTGATCGGTGAAGTAGCGCTTTTGGGCTGATGGAATGGCGCGAAGCTTGGTGCCACGTTGCCGGGCGCGGGCTGAGAAGCCACTTAGGCGAAAGAAGCGTGCACTGAGGAGTGACGTGCTGTTTGCAACAGATGATCGGAAGAATGAGCTATGGGGGTCTGCATCTAGGATTTCGGGGAATTGATGGCCCGTTCGGGAATAGTATGCTGTTTGGACCATGAGAAGGGGTTTTTGAAAGGATTGCGATGTGAATGGCAAGGTACTTACGCAGTGTATCCGTTCGCTCATCTCGATGACGGGCTTGTTTCGGTCTGGTCAACCATGGTATGTCATTCGCTGGAGATCGAGGTGTGTTGGGTCCGTTGGTCGAAATAGTACTAATCGTACAAGAGCGTGCTTTGGCGGCAAACGCCGGACCGTGGTCCGTGTGGTCTTCTTCGCCTCTCTTCCGGCGTTCGGACTGGAGCGCAGCTGCTTCTGGGAGGCTGATGAGAGGAAATGGTAAGCGAAGAAGGCTGGTGTTCGTCAACGTGCTGCGATGGTGCGCAAAGTCCCGGAACTTGTATATGTTGTCATCCTCACCAGGCCCATGGCCCAGTAATTCCTGCGAATCGAGCCTGAGTGTAGAGACTGGCCAGTGTTCCCGGCGGTGAGGTGGTTCATCGTCGGAGCAAGAACTTGTCTGGTCTGGGAGACCTGTACGAAAGTCCTCCTGGTCAACAGCGGAAGCTAAGCTTGCGTAGCTGAGGATTGGCTTGCGCAATCCACCATGGGGCTTGACTTCTGGGGAGAAGCGGCTGCTGAGATGTCTAATGGCGGCGGCTGCTCGTGCGGGGCGTCGATGATGCTTTTGAAAGCTTCGTCGGCCATGTTCTGTTGGCTTTCGTAAAGAGCGTCTTGTATCTCCCGGACGCGCTTGCTGTTGACTGCGTGCGAAGTGCGTCTTGTCGTATGCACCGACGACATGATCAAGTTCGTAGTCTGATTCGTCAGAAACATCAGCCAGACTGCTTCCCGCATCTCGGTCAAAACGAAGGATCAACTCCAGAGCCTGAGGGCGGGTCTGCTCGGTCGTTACTGTCTGCCAGTCTTCTTCGTTGTCAGGCCTCTCCGAGGGCGTATTCGCCAAGACATCGAGCGGTGAGAGCGGGTGCTCATGAAGTGTGGGCTGAAGATGGGCCTGCTTGATGACAGGGACTCTGACCGCATCGTCGACTTTCTAAGTCGAGCGAATGGCGGCGTTATCGTAGAATGAGCCTGGCTTTGCTTGTGCTTGTGCTTGAGCTTTCGGCTGGCAAACACGACGAGTTGTTGCGTCTGTGGTGGTCGATGCAGAGATGGCTGTGAGATCACTGTCGTTTCGGTAGAGTGCTCTGCTGATTTCCTTTTCGGCAGACGGGTTGAGGAAGGGCGAGTATCTGTCGCCGTCGAACCGGAATGGATCCGCGCTGGCATGGCTGGACGACTTCGAGTTGCTGGCTTTCAGTCCTTCGACCGTGCTTTTCCGCCCCCCCAGACCCAGGGTGACTGGGCGTTGTCTCCTCTCGCCTCCTGGTTCAAGGTCTTTGTTACGGGTGACATCATGATAATGGAGAGCATTATCGTCGTCATAGACACTGGACGTCCGGTGGCACGGTGGATCCAACCTCTGCAGCGTAACAAGCTTGGCAGCTCGGGGAAATGTGAAGCCATACGAGTCCTTGGCAAGGTGGACGATGCCGTGTTGCGGTGAAGCGGCATGATGTTCTGGCATTGATGGTGACGGGCTCGGCTGAGGCTTGTCAACGACGGCCAAGCCTGCGTGTGCATGGACGTCGATCATCTCCGCACCATCAGCGACGCTTTCATCGTCATCCCGAACTGCTGGTTTGAGATAGTGCACGCTCTGACTTGGCCTCGCGCCCTGTGATTTCCATGAGGGCCGCTCCAAGATGATGTCTTCTGGGGTAGTCTCAGAATGAGACGCTTGCAGAACAGAAATGTTCTGTAGCTGAATGACTTTGTCTTCATCCCTTGGATCTGAAAAAGGATTCCGCGGATTTGTCGTTGGCTTGCCGCGAGCTGCATGTCTGCTATCTGCAATCACTTTGGTGATGTCACTCCATTGAGAAGACTGTCGTCACTTGTTAGACGGAAGAAAAAAAAAAATAAAAGAAAAGAAAAATAAAAGAAAAGGAAGAGGAAGAGGAAGAGGAAAAGATTTTCCGCGTTCGAGGCAGGAGGACGGGGAGAAACAAGAAAACATACGTCGCCAGAGTTGGGTCTCATGTTCTCGGAGAGAGAATCCCATGGAGGTTTGCCACGCGGAATTGTTCTGTATGAATAATTCTCGGCAGTCTTGCCCCACCAGTGTAGATATGATGAATCTACGATTTGCTCTTTGGAATACTAGGATGATCTGGGACGCGGATTTGGCGTCGAAGAGGCTAGGGCGGCAAAGTCGGCACCACACTTATAGCAGAAATCGAATTGCCCGATTCCTCACTCAAGATATGGGCAAACGACAAGAGACAGTCGCTTTCAATGAGGCGCGCCTGCTGTAAAATCCGTTTTTGACGCGTTTCGTCAAGGTTGGTGAAGGTGAGTTGTGTGGAAAGAAATGGGCGAGAGTAAGTGAATCGATGAGCAGCGTGTGTCGCAGAGTCACACAGAAGTGAAGTCACACGTGCGCACAAAATAAATAAACATTGTCCGAATGGAGCATGGATGGACCTAGAGTACAAGTATACTATACTATACATAAATAGGGTGATGAATTTTTCCATGAAACCATTCTTATGAGCTTATGGGATCATGTCTAGCAAAGTGCACTACATTTCCCAAGATTAGAAAAGGGAAGAATTTGTTGAGATGTAGTAAGCTGAGAGCAGAAATGCTTTCATGCCAAGCCAGGTGGCATTGCTCTTTGCAGCATTTACTACTGCTGCCCCTCATGCAGAGCGTGAACTCGCTTGGTCTGCTGATGGAAGAGTTGCATGGACATATGCATATTCCGTACATGGTTATCATGTTGCTTTTGGAAAAAAGATGCTCCCCGCTTCGTCCCAGCCCCGGCCCAAGAAAAAAGAGGAGAAGGAGGAGGGGAAAGGGGGGGGGGGGGAGGAAAGACTCGGGTGAGTCTGAGTGGATGCGGGCAAAACGGACCACCTGGGTTTGTTCAACCCTTTGAAACCGTCCTGTTGTTGCTGTGACGAAACGAGACGAGACAAGACAAGGTACCTGTGGATTCGCCCGTCGTGCGAGCGACCGCCACTGATCCGCCGAAACTTTATGTATGTATGTACCTACCTAGGTCTGCACTCTAACTAACTAATGCTCTTGTACAGACAGAAATCGACAAAGATCGTCTTCGTCCAAAATGTCGGGTTGATTTGATGTGCGAGCATCCAATTGCAGCTTGTGCCGGGTTGCACCCAGGTTCGCTCGCGGATTGGGGGATATTTGTGCTAGACAATACTAACTACGTGTCGTTTTGTTTTGTTTTGTCAAGTAGTTAGTTAATAGATACCTAATTAGGTTCAGAGAGTCCTTGCTCGGAAAGCGAGACTCTCCCAATTCTGCTAGCCCACGTAGCTCAATTCGCCCTCCTATGGCCACGTCCCGTTCACGACGGGTTGTAGTTAACTTATGCTGTGCTTCCAATCTTCCAATCTTCCAATCTTCCAATCTTCCAATCTTCCAATCTTCCAACCTTCCAATCTCCATCTCCAGTCTCCCGTCCCGCGATTCACCCAGCGCTTGAACTTTGGTTCTGAATTCATGCCCTCCACATGGCCAAGTTGTGTTTGGCTCAAGGTTGGCGCCATCGCGCTCCGAGTAAGGCATCACATCCATTCGTGGAGACGTCGCCATTTTCTTCGGCCACCCCCCGTCCCCCCGTCCCCCTTCCTTTTCGCGGCGATCTGTCGAGGCCCAGCCGAGCTAGAGCAAGCCACATGGCACTTTTTGATCGATATACCTGGTACATGGGCGTAGATGGGCCAAGCGAAGCACGATCGTCGTTCGTCGTTCGTCGTTCGTGGCTCGCTTCTCCTTGTGATGGTTCGATGGTCGGAGACTTTGCCGTCATCCTGGATCCCCCATGTTGCCTTGGGACTAACGCTTGTTTCCCCTCCAGCTTCCTTCGATCAAATCCTTGTCAATTCCGGCCGATGACTTGCACCCACCACGTCGTGCCTCCATCACCCAAGCTTTAACATCACATTAATATACGCTTTTACCTTTTCCCGTACCTTTTGCCCCTGAACCTTATTTTCCTTCTTCTCTAACTATATATCATTCTGTTCTGCTGTGCTCTTGTACTTCTGATCTCATCGCCGTTGCCCGTCAATATGAGCCATGGAGGCAATAGGAAAACCATCGCGATGGGACCAGCTCCCGGATGAGATTATTCTCGAAATCATCACGTGTAAGCTTCTCCTTGTCTTCTCAACTGAAACGACGTGCTCCTTTTCCAAAACGGGATGCTCGAGACAAGACGGGTCCAGTCATCTGCCAAAAAAAAAAAAAAAAAAAAAAGCCGCATCCAGCACGGTCAATATCTACTGTTTTTCTTTTCTTGTTCTGGGCTTCATTTGAACAATCTCTACCCTTCCCTAATCCTACAAGACAGAAGACTGCGAACTGACCATGTTCATGTATATTTGCTGCAGATTTAGAGCCCGATCAGGTCACAAGGATGCAGCTTGTATCCCACAGGCTTCGAAGGCTCTGCCTCGACGATAGGTTGTGGAAAAGATTGTGTTTCGAAAATTCGCCGTGGCTCAAGTCCCTCAGAACTCGTCAAAGCGCCTCGCGCCCAATCGCCTCCAAGCCGTTCCATGTCCAAATTGATGGGACGCAATTCGTCGGCGAACCCGGAGACCCTTTGTCTTCGCCTCCCACTATATCGTCACCGGCACATGACTGTGTCAGCTCCTGTTGTATGAATGGCCGTCGTCGCGAAGCCTGGGATATGGGCAAGTGGGACATCGAGTTCCCCGGCGAGCATTTGCCGTGGTATGAAGAATATATTCAACGGCATGCGGCTACTTCTGTGAACTGGCTTCAGACTCCTCGCTCTCTTAATCGAGGTCATGAGGCTAGAGGTATGGCACTGTACAATCCATATAGCGGGAATGACGGTCTGGGCACGATGCTTGCAGTTTCACCATTAGAGGATGGGTCGGTTTGCTTGTGGAATGTGAACGGGTCACGAAGTCAGCAAGGTGGCATAGTTGCCACGAGCAAGCCCGATATTCTCTTCATCGATGGACCAGGTGGCCAGAATAACAAAAGATCGAAACGGATCGATACAGGCGTCACGGAGTGCGTCAGTGTGAACAATGACAGCCATCGAGCTTTTTTTGCTGTTCAAAGTCGTAAGTTGCAACGGCAGAGAGAGCTGCAGCTCTTGCGCGGCCGATGCTGAAATTTCTGTCTCCACTTTTTTCTAACTTTCTTCCCTTTGGGGTCAGATCTGATTGAAGTTGATCTGCATCACTTGCAAGTTGTCAGCCGAGAGTCCTTCGAATGGTCTATCACGACACTATCAGCAGTACACCAAGGGGTGCCTTTGACCGTAGGCACATCGCTTGGAATTCATCTCCATGACTTTCGCACGAGATCCATGGCTAGGCACGACGTCACGGAGAGGCTGGACGGGTCCCTGTACAGTGACGGCGATATCTTCAAAAGTATCTTTGACAGCAAACCGCTTCCACCGTATGCTTCCTTGTCACAGCCAACCCCGCTGAGCATCCTTCATCTCCCTCAACCTGGCTCGCACGACCTCGTATCAGACGACATTTACGTGTCTGGTCGATTCTCCAACATATTGCACTACGATCGCCGAAAGTTTCCTAACATAGTAGGGTCAATATGGTCAGGGGCGCTCATTAAAAGTTTGGCTGCGCTGCCATATCCTTTCTCCACGGTCGATACAGAATCGCGTCGAGTCGAAGTGTCCCCCGAACAGGTGACCCAGTCGCAAACCGAAGGTCAGGGGAGGACATTGATTGCTGGTGGCGGATATAAATCTAAGGGGTCTCTCGAGATTTATGGTCTCAGCTCAGCTTCCCTGGCAGGCAGTAGTGACGGGACGGCGTTGCAAAATTCGGCTATGAAGAATAGGCAGACGGCGTCTGCGTCAAACATCCTGTCACTGACGAACCACGGCAGCAAGATTGTGTTTTCGGACGCATCTGGCTTTATCAAGTGGTTTGAACGTGACGGCTGGACCGAGTGCCGTCGCATCAAAATTGGCTACAGCGATGCAGAGGACCCGGCGTCAATATTTTCATCGTCTGCGTCAGACGACATGGCGCGCAAGGTTGTTTCCACCAGGTCCAAGAATACAGGAGACAGAGCCAATGAGGACAATATTCTGTTCTGGACCGGGGAAAAGGTTGGAATGATGAGCTTCACAAGGTCGCCTCTCTTTACTGACAAGGATCTTGAGGTTCAGAGCCCAGAGGCGACGGCGGAAGAAGAGAAGAGGCGGGAATATTCAGAGAGAATGCGAGAAGCTCTGAGACGGCAAGCTACCGAAATACAATTCATTGGACCGCTGAGGTATGAAAGTTTCTGAGGCCAGTAGCTGTCGGCAGCATGGGCAAAGGTGTTGAGTTGGAGCTACATGAGGATCTCCAAGCAGGCGATTTCCAAACCTTGATTGTGGACAGCATTGCCTATCTGAAATTGCGTGTGAGCATTTCTTCATCTCTTTTTTTTTTTTTTTTCTTTTTTTTGAAAAAAAAAAAAAAACCTGAAAAGTAAAGTTCCATCGTCCCAAGTAGGTAGCTAAGTACCGATATGTGTGTGATGCAAGTGACAAAGTTCATGGTATTCGCGTGGCCAGCTGCTGACTGCTCCGCCATGAATGACCTACTAATGACTTACTTGGTAGGGCACGGGGCAAATAAATGGGATTCCAGAAAAGGCAAGTTTTAGCTCCCACGGGTCGTGGGTAGGACAAGACCGAACGTAACGCAAGCTGTCAAAAACAAAAAGCAACATATACTGAAGTGCAACGAGAAAGCAAACCTAGACCAGCTGCCATGTCTGCCATGTCTGCCAATTTGCTCCAGCGTCTTGCGGAGCACCACAAACGACCACTTCAACGGGCAGCCGACAATCAAGCGATATACTCGGTGCGGCTTGGAGATCAGGCCAAGGCTTGCTAGCTCAATCGTCGTCGAGATGCAACTGTTCATCTTTTGATCAACCTCGCCTCGTCCAACAACGTGCCGGGATGCCAGACAGTCACACAGCCGAGCTATGCGCAACGTCCCTACGATGATGTGCATGGAACACACTTCCGCAGAGCAGCTCATCATGCAAAAACACGATTGCCTGGGCGAAGGCGTAGAGGTCCCCCTCCCCCTCCCCCCTTTTTTTTATAAAAAAAAAAAAAAAAAGCCTCTTGCAACCCAAAGCATGGCAATACTCCGCAAAGGGGCCTGCATGATTGTCAGGCGACCAAGTTGCTGCGCGAAAGCATTCTTTTGGGCAACATGTGTTGTTCCTTGCAGCCCAACGCGTTGCCGGCGCCAAAAATGGGTTCGGGAGAGGCTAGGGGACTTGATAAGAGTGTGCCATTGACGTATCATTTCGGGTTTCCGCTTGAGGTCGGGGAGGAAGGACATGGTTGGCAGTGGCAGGGCTGAGAGGGGTTTGGGTACCGGATTGGGCAGCGGAGGATTACATTGGGAATTGGGGGTTTGCATGTTTCTTGATGTACGGAATAGTAATGGGGGAATGGTGTCCTTTGAGGACTACCAGGCGTGTTTGTGCCCAAGGCCGGCCGCAGACACCAGTTGACGGTCTGTCTCTCTCTCTATGCACTGCCTGCCTGCCATCTGCAAGCACCTGCGCTCTTCCAGTCCGCTTCCAGTCCCGCGCTTCCACTCCCACTTTTCTTCTTCACCTCTTTCTTTTCCTTCAACGGGCCTTGAGCAAAGGACTCGCACATGGTAAATCTTCGACGCCGCGTCACGCCTCGCCGCACGCTGAAATGAACAATTCGCCTTTCGGTTCGTCTTTCGGTTCGTCTTTCGGTTCATCTCTCGGTCGTGGCGTCATTGCGTCCCGCTCTGCCAGGTCCCGTCTCCCCCCCTCTTCTTCCAGCTTCCTCCACCGGACATCACGACTTTGATTCTTCTGGTCTCCCGTCAACCTTCGTCCCATCTAGCTGCTGGCTAGCTCCCGCGGAACGAAGAAAGACGCAGTGTACGGCCTGCGGCGAGTCGTGACTTTTTCTCGGAAGAAGCTCCCCACGCCCGGGGCTTGTTTGCTTTGCCCTTTTGCTCGCCCGCGGCTGTCGGACGGCGGTTTGACCTAGACCGTCAAACAGATCGTATACGCACCTCACACGGCACACCGCTATCGCCTTATGTCGTGACGTGACTAGAGTGCATACCGCTGTGCCCGCCTTTTCGCCTTCTCTCCCTGCTTCCCTGGTCTACCTTTTTCTGTCCTTTTTTTTTTCATGTCTTTGCAATTCTTGGGGTTGAATCATCTGGGTTACTTGATAGGATTCTGGTACAATCTTTCGTCTCTCTTTTATTGCACTGCTTGATTTCTTCCTTGTCCTGTTACTGTTTTATCAGAGCTTCTCTCCGAGTTGCCTTTTCCCGCACCGGCGGCCTCCATGTTCTATGGCGTTTTGGGTCGTGGGCGGTGACAGTGGCAGCACTCGGCTTCACGATCCGGATACTACGCATCGTGGCGGCAGCGACGACGGGTACTTCAACTGGCATGATCCATCGACTGGTTGTCACTGGCATGAAGGTGGTGGAAATAGACACGCACAGTACGACTATGGATTAGACAGTCGCAGGGACCAACATCAGCAGCGCCAACATTACCATGACCACCCTGTTGAGTCGGTGCCCATCCGCAACCTCGCCTTTCTAGTCATCCGAGAAGGCGACGGCCACAGCCAAAAAAACGTCTACCGCCATTCTCCATCCCCTTCGCCTCCTCCCTCACCACAGCCGCATGTGAACAAAGAAGCTCCTGGCCTTCACTCTCGTACCAATATCCCTATTCCTTCTGCCCTCGAGCGTACCGAGTCTGGACACTCCATCTCATCGGATACTTCAGCACATCACCACCACCATCATTCGCCGCTCCCCTTAGACTCCTCTCTTCTTGAAGACTTGCAAGCTGCTCGCCTCGTTCACGATCACATCATCTCATACCGAAGACGTTATCCTGATTCGCAACCTGAGCGCATTCTTCGCGCTCTCATCAACCCCAAATCCCGTGGTGCCGATTTCCCACTCGACAATGATGCCCTCCGCAGCATCTTCTCTGCCGCCAATGAGCTTTTCTTTGCCTCCCGACTCACACGCCGTGTCACCTGGGATTGGAGCCATTCTGCGTCAGAGCAATACGAGAATCACATTGTAGGTACTACGGCTCTCCGAAGAAGTGCTCGCTTCGGCGGTTGGGAAACACTTATCGTCCTATCTTCCCCCATTCTCCGGGACACAAAGTACAACCGACGCCTGCTCATCTCAACCTTTCTGCACGAAATGATGCATAGCTTCATGTTTGTCACATGTGGTCTGAAAGCCAAGGAATGCGGTGGCCACACCAAAGGGTTTCGTCAGATCGCTGGCATCATAGACGATTGGGCAGGCAAGGACTGTTTGCATCTGAGGGACATGGAGGCCGACTTGGCGAGATGGCGCGCAAGTGACTTTACACCGTCTTGCGCTGCTGGTGGCAAGGATAGCAATCAGGACGGAAACAATGACACATCGACAGAGCACCACTTGGAATTCAGCAGGCACCATGAATCCATACAATTGGAGCAAGCGGCGGCAGTGTGGGACGAAAGATACGCGCCAAGCAAGCACGCCTCCCACATGTTGCACCCACTCTCACTACAGAGGCGTCCTTCCCAGGAGGAGTGGCAGTGGTACGAGCGGGAAGACTTTGGCGACAGATTACAATATGTTGCGCAAACACAGTATGTGCCCTAACGGATGGATAGACAGATAACAACAGCAAGCTTGCTTTACTATATCTGAAGAATTTTGAGCCCCTTTTGGCATTGTGTCTTCTTTACCGGCTCATATAGCCGGCTGTACGGCACGGTTCACTAGAGGTTTTTTTCGTTCTGCGAGCGGGATTCGAAAGTATGGCGTCACGGGGTCTTGCATCTTGTGCATTTTATCTTTTTTTTTTTCTGGGGCCGGGTACATGACCTTGTATAGATTATTTTTAATGAGCATATGTAGCATTATAGCATCTTGCAGTCACTTTTCACCGTTTAGGATACACACGGGAATCTTGCAGTTATCAATGTTTCGGATTAGTTTCAAAGTGATGTGATGTCCGTGTATGCTTCAATGGCCGAACCCAAGGAGATTTCCGCACGAGCTGCAGATACATGTGGCAATATTTGCTCCGATCAACCATTAACTAGTACTTCTTGATGCGGGATATGCAATGACGTATTGTCCGGACTGGACTTACGCAGTGATGGACCCATTATTGCAACTCATTCCAATTCCTACTTTTATTGTAGGATTCATTCCAGGGCATTCCAGGCGCGCTTTGATCACGATACTCAGATTGCCCATATATCATAGGCTATTAGGGGCAGATGTTAGCAAGGCTGCCGGAAACTTTGCTATACCTCGCCGTGACTTGGTCTGTAGGCATAATTTAGCATATGCGTTGGGTCTTGGCTATGAAGGAAGGATTGGACACAGGTTAAAACACGCCACGGTATGATGGCAAAAGCAGTCGAGGTTGTGTAGCTAGTGAGCATGATCCAGTCGAGCCATTTGAGGTTGGGCTCACCTGGGCCTGCAGCCGCTTGATGGCAGCAAGGGCTCCGACTCGGCGGCGTGGTGGTCGTCTGAATCCTCCACCGCGGTCTCCTCGGCGATGAGAAGGCCTTGCTCGGGGATGGCATTGTCCTCGGCGTCACTGCTGTCAAGGGAGGCGGTCGGCCGGTCGGCCTCGACTACCCAGAAGACGGGGATGGCGCCCAGGACGGCCATGAAGGCGAGGAAGAAGTACGCCGTGACCATGTACCCGTGCTTGGCGCCCCATGAGAAGGCATAGCCGGTGGTGGCGGGGCCGATGGCCCTCCCGATGCCGCTGAACATGGTGGCGGCTCCGTTCAAGGTGCCCAGGATGCGGAGCGACGCGCACGAGTTGGTGAGCAGGATGGTGACGGCGGGCAAGGCGACGATGACGGAGAAGGCCTTGAGGCATAGGACGAAGGCGAGGGCCATCATGCGGGTTGTCGGCGTGGCGAAGAGGGTGGTGTATGGTGTTAGAATGTAGGTGAGGGGCATGATGATGCCTGCGTCGAGTTAGTTTTGTATGTATATATATGTGTGTGTGTGTGTGTGTGTGTGTGTTCGTGTGTGTAGATTTAAAAGCGAGGGTGGGTTCTTCTCGTGATGCTGGGCAAGACGGTGTTACGTACAGCATGCTTTGTAGCAGTTCAGCAGTCCCCATCGCGCCACCATGGGCGAGAAAAGAATGAACTGGACAAGACCGCATGTTATGCCGTACAGCATGAAGATGGTTCCGATACGTCCCGACTTCAGACCGAAGCCGCCGTTGAAGTAGAATGGCAACCGCGTGTTCTCGGGAGTGTGCTTCACGACGGGGTAGTTTAGAAACACCGTCACGTTCTGATCGTAGGCCACCGAGTGAAAGGCCAGGAAGAAGTACGCAAGCATCATCAGCACGGTCTGGCCCGTGAAGATGTCGAGGAAGCCGGGCGGAGGGGAGCTGTCGACCTTGTTCTTGGCGCGCACCTTGTTGGGGAGCAGAGGCGCGGTGGCTTCTCCGTCGACAAAGGATCGTCTTCGCCTGTGACTGTCCCGGTCGCGATCCCGGTCGCGGTCCGGTTTGCGACGAGAAAAGGCTCGGCGGACGCGCTTGCCGGCCGCGAGTCCCCAGTCCGGTCGGTCTCGCTTCGACGCAAGAGTCTCCTCGAGGAAGAGCGTCGCGCTGACGACAGAGATGAGGAAGAAGAAGGTGGCGATGAAGTTGGGCAGCGCGTAGGGGAACCGGGCGAAGAACCTCGAGCCTCCGAACAGGGCAGGGAACTGGTGCACCGGGTCGGCGCAGAAGCCGCCGAGCGAGGGACCGAGGACGCTGCCGAGACTCCAGACCAGGGGCATGATGCTGAATGCGCGCGGCTGGAGTTGCTTTTCCGGCACGAGTTCTGCGACCATGGTGCGGATGATGCCCACTGCATGAAAGCCAGTGTTAGTTTTTCTCGCGAGCCACAAGAGAGAAAAAAAAGAAAAGGGTTCGGGCCGTCGGTTGGGCATTACCATTCCCGTTGCCGATTCCCTGGATGGCTCGCACGGTGATGGCCATGGGCAGCGAGGTCGACAGGCCCCAGACGATGAAGCACGCCATGGTGCAGAGCAGGCCGACGATCAAGCTCGGCTTTCTGCCCCAGCGGTCCGCGACTTTGCCCCATGGCACGGCGGCGAAGCTCTGCGCAAAGGCGAAGGCAGCGGAGGTCAAGCCTGCCCACCTGGCGACTTCGTTTTCCTCGACGCCCAAATCGCGGATCATCTGCGGGAGATAGGGGAATATCGAAGTTGCGGCGATTGGCTCGGCGAATCTCGCCACGGCTGGAAAAAAAAAAACCAAAAAAAAAAAAAAAAAGCAAAAGCGTTAGACCTATTAAACTTTGCTCCCCCCTTCTCGCCATTGTTCTTACCGAGGATGGCTAACTGCTGGACGGGCAGCTTTGGCCGAGGCAGCGCAGACGTTGTCGTCATCGTTTATCGAAGCGTGAGGGCAGTTGGGTATGATTTTATCGAGGTCGTAGCATGTTGAAGGACAGTTGAGGGGGAAAGATGGGGATCAAGCACAGTCCGCTTGAGGAAATCGCGGTCTGCCACGCGTGTCCGATTGGGCTGACAACGAGGGGGGCGCTCAACGTTGGAAATCAGGATCGTTGAGGTAACGCGGCTTACCGGCCGGTTAGCGGCGCGCATTCAATACCGCTTCCGAGAAGGGGGGGCGCTCGGCAGTGATTGATTGATTTGCGCCACAACAAATTCGGACGAGCATGCACGCACAATTGATGGATACACTCGGTGGACATGGATTGTGCGGCTGTAGCAGCAACAGAGCTACCCCGTTCCAGGGAATAGTGCCATCGTGACTTGTAAAAGGCGTGCCTGCGTTGTCGGTCTCGATCGGCAGACCGTGCCGCGGTGCGGGGTTCAGTGCTGCCGGTTCGGCGCCGCTGTGGAGACATGTGCTTGTTTGTGGCTCCCGTGACTCTTTCGTTTCGGCGAGTTCGAGAGACACAAGAAGGAATTAGGGAAGTTTTGCGACGTTGCAGGGAAAAAAAAAAATTATATATATATATATAGATAAAAAAAAAAAATTGTCGGCACCAGATTAATTGGGGCTGGTTGACCTAATCTGGGTAAATCACAAATCGAGTTTCCACTCTGATAGGCTGCGAGATGGACGCCGGCGAGATGCGGGGCTGGACCGGGCCGTTGTCGGAAAGCACGCCGTGCCGAGCTGGAGCCCGTGGAATAGTAGTGAGCGGAATTCTACGGAGTAGCACGTAGTGGCATCCCATTTGGAAACGAGTCGTCGGCTTAGTATGGGTATCCTAGCTTTGAATCCAGCATCCCCCCCCCCGGGACTCATGGGAAGAGTCGCCATGAGGCGTGGGGTCTATAGGTTTTGCGTACTTTACAAATGAGAGAGCCTAATCAAAGGATCAGTTTCTACGCTACTACATTCTCGGCTGACTTGTAAAGTACACCTTGTAAAAGTAATTCAAGGGCGGCGGGGAAAAAAAAAAAAAAAAAAAAAAAAAGGCCGGAATAAAGCAGGCGGCCTCGCCCGGCACCTATGTAAATCCGCGACATACAAGCCCCGCTTTATACCGCTGACAAATAGCTGCAATTGGTGCATTCATGCCGCGTGAGTTGCCGCTGTTGAATACAAAGATGAAGCCCCCTGCCCCCCCCCCCCCAATAGAAAATTTTTTTAATTTTTTTTTTAATAGTTCGCTTACAATCTAGAGTATCTATTGTTCCCACTCTACATCTTACCAATTTCACCTAACTGATAAGCGTAAAATCTAAAGGAGCACGTGCCGATTGGTTGTGTTTCGCGTTGACAACAAAGCCTATAGGTAGGTAGAAGAAAGTACCTTTGATTCAAGGCCTTTTTTTTTTCTTTGAAAAAAAAAAAAAAATTCAGGTGTTAGTTAGTTAGCACATTGATTCTTCACCCAGTGTGGATTCCGCCGCTTCCCCCTCCGTCCATGATGCCCATCAGAATTCGGCTGGCATATGGGTCTTGTACAAAAGGGAGCAGACTTTACGGGCCGTTTGAGAGCTATGTATTAGTAGGCTCCCACTTACTTTGCTATATACCTTGTCTCATAGATTTGCTTGGCGCAAATCTTGGTATAGTACGCGAGGAAATTTGGCTGAGTTGAGCAGCGTAGAACCAACTTCTGAGTGCCTCTTCTACCCCGTATCTTCTACCCCTTCTTATGTATATTCTGCAGAGTACATTCGAACGGGTGATTTGTAGACAATAGGTCGTCCTCCGCATTGACCCTGTGTGCTCCATTCCCTTGTAGGAAAAGAATATCGTAGGTACCTAAACAGGAACAGACTACGATGCATAGGTCTTGGCGAATAAGAGGTACCTTCAACAGGGTCTTGCTCGGCAGAGAGAGGTGCTAGCATCGAGCACAAGAGACTTGCTAGGTGCCTAAGGTACCCTTGCAAATAAGTGCTTGCAAAAGTATGTACTTGCTCCTGCCTGGTTTAACTTTCGTCGAGTTCCGCATGAATGGCGGCTGGGGCCATAAACCGCGCCAGAGGTCTGCCTTTTTCAGCAGGCATATCAGTCTTTAAACGTTCAACGTCTCCCATCTGTCTGTCTGTTCGTTTGTTTGTCTGTCAGCCTTACAAACCAATTCAATTGGCGCACTTCCAGTGAGTCATGGTCAACCTGTGAGTTCCGACGCTGAAATTCGCTTGCTTGCAAACGTAACCTCCCCGTCTATAGCAGCAAGCTGCTGTGACTCTGGTGCTGTGGCCATAAACACCATCAGGTCAGGTCTCACGTCAACACGCCTTGGCTTGAGTCATGATTCATGATTCTCACTCAAACCCATCCTGCTCTGCTCTGCTCTGCTCTGCTCTGCTCTGCTCTGCTCTGCTCTGCTCTGCTCTGCTCTTCTCTGCTCTTCTCTGCTCTTCTCTTCTCTTCTCTTCTCCCCCTTCCTGACCTCTCTACTAAAACCTGTGGCATCTACAGATTCCCCTCAGAGCCTGAGAAGATGGCCGACCAGTCGACGCCATTATTCCCAACCGTCCCTGTTGCGCCTCCGCGGGCAAGGTACCGTCGTGACACTTGCAGGCGCTTTTGCACGCTGGCTTCGACATCCATCCTCGTATTTGGCCTTGGCTTCTTCCTCACTTATGTGTTTTTGATACAGCCTGACCATCGTCATGACCATCGTCATGACCATCTCACTCACCACTTGTCGTCTCGTCGCGTGAATGGTATCCTACCCCATGCCAAGGCGAGGGAGGTCTTGCTCAACACTCCCAGTGCCGCTAGGGCCAGAGAATGGAGCAAATACTATTCTTCAGGATCGCATTTGGCAGGCAAGAACATATCTCAGGTAGCATGCTGATGAATCCGAATCACTCTTGCATATGAATTTTGACTGACATTGCTGTCAGGCTTTATGGACACAAGCTCAGTGGCGGGAATGGGGCGTTGAGGCAGAGGTCGTCATGTATGAGACGTACATCAGCTATCCTACCAACCAAAGTCTCTCTCTGCTCACAAGGTCGAATCCGTCCGATTCGTGGACGTTGGCATTCAACGCCTCACTGACCGAGGCTGTCATTGATGAGGACCCCGCCACATCTCTCCAGGATCGAGTTCCAACATTCCATGGTTACTCTGCTAATGGCAACGTCACAGGCCAATTTGTTTATGTCAACTACGGCACCTATCAGGACTACCAGGTTCTAGTAGACATTGGCCTCCATCTCCACGGCAAAATTGCCATTGCCAGGAACGGCCTTGTACACGAGGGCCTCAAAGTCAAGCGTGCTCAGGAGCTGGGCATGATTGGAGTCTTAATATACAGCGATCCGGGCGATGATGGGAAATTCACCGAGGCCAACGGCTACCAACAGTATCCCAAGGGCCCTGCTCGCCATGAAAGCAGTGTGCAACGTGGAAGCGTCCACTTCTTCAACACTCCTGGTGACCCGTAAGCCCTTGTCCCAGTTTTGTGACAAAGCTCATGCCTGACATGCTTTGCAGTTCAACTCCTGGCTACGCTTCCCTGCCTGGCGTCGCGCGAGCGCCGCTTAAGCCAACGGTGCCGGGTATTCCCTCTTTGCCCATTTCGTACGCTGATGCTATTCCGATACTCAAAGCTCTGAATGGACATGGCCCTAAAGTATCCCATTTTGGCGAGTCCTGGAAGCAGAACCTTGGCCTTGCATACAAGGGTGTCGAGTACAATATCGGACCTTCGCCCGAGAACGTGGTTCTCAACCTCTACAATGTGCAAGCACATTTCTGTACGCCTATATGGAACGTCGTGGGCACCGTCGCGGGGAGAAACGATAATCAAGCCGTCTTGGTGGGCACTCGTCGAGATGCATGGGTCGCAGGCAACCCCAATAGCGGATTAGTCGTCATGAACGAAGTCGTTCGGAGCGTTGGCAAGGCTGTCCAGGCCGGATGGAGGCCTCGGCGTACCATCGTGTTTGCCGCTTGGGATGGAGGAGAATACGGTCTGCTTGGAAGCACAGAATGGGTGGAGCAGAAGCTTCCAGAGCTTCGCCGTGCTAACATCGCCTATGTCAACGTCGATGCTGACATATCGGGCCCCAACTTTCAAGCCTCAGCGTCTCCTCTTGTGAATCGGGTCCTGCGAAGCGCGACTGACAAGGTGCTATCGCCAAACCAGACTGACCCCGGACAAACCGTGTGGGATGTGTGGGGTGACAACATCGACAGCATGGGCACCGGCAGCGACGTCGCGGCCTTCCAGTACCACGCGGGCATTCCTTCGATCGACATGGGCTTCAAGGCTGCCGCTGGCGGGCCTGTACACCACCATCACAGCACCTACGACAGCCGCCACTGGATGGACAAGTACGGAGACCACGCCTTCGAGTATCACTTGGCCATGGCACGCATCCTCGGCATGATCATCTACTACTTCACCACCGAGATCATGCTTCCGTTCAGCGCAACCGAGTACGCCTACGCACTAAAGAGCTATCTGGACAAGGTAGAAAATAGGCTCAGGGCCAACGGAAAACCATTCGACCTGAACAACATGTTCGCGCTTCCCGAGTTCGAGCAAAGTCTCAACAGCCTCCGGAGCTCCCTTGACAACCTCACCCAAAAGTCCCGTGCGCTGGATAGGGATGCGATAAGGATCAACCACCGGGTGGATGTAACCTCGTCGAAAATGGTTTATTCCGACTTTGTCGACGCCTGGAAAGAAGTCGAAATGGTCCACCACCGGTACCTCAGCTTTGAGCGTTCCCTCCTGTACGACGCCGGCTTGGACGGGCGCAGTTGGTACAAGCATGTTGTCTTTGCGCCAGGCCTGCGGACAGGTCGCTCTGGTGGTACGTGTCATGGCCCTACCTAATTCCTAACCCCTAACCCGCGGTCGCTTTCATGTCCCATTCCCATTCATTACCCTTGCTAATATCTGCCAATGCAGTGCCGTTCCCTGGTCTAATGGAGAGCATCGAAGCCATAAACTACACGAACGGCGCGAGATGGGCTGGCATTATCAATGAACGCATTGTCGATCTTATCAAAAACACAGAGCCCATCTCATCAAAAACATAGAGCCCATCTAGCATCTATGTATTTCACCTGTAGTAGAAACTTGCACTTGGAACAAAGGGGGGACACGAGGTTCCAAACAACTGAGGTTGCAGCACCGCCCTTCTCAGCGTGACGTAGATCGAAGGCCTGCGCGAAAAGTGTATATTATATACTAGGCTCCGAGACGGCAAATCGTAAACCATCTCCTGCCGCGGCACTCGACATGCTCCTTTCCCCGGTGTAGCTCATAAGATCAAGCCCTCAGGACCCAATTACCGTCCATGCAGAAAAATGCCATCCCTTGTCGCATGTTACCGACAAGGATTATCATCCAGTCTCACAAGCTGCCATAGCAACACTCTACAATCTAACAAAAGTGTCTAGCAATGATCCTAGCTATAGAGAGGGGCACATGGAGCAAGCTCGGCATCAAGAACGTGTGTATATCTTATGAGGCTCGATTATAATCGTATTGTACAAAGTCCGCTCCTTCCACCGCCTTAGAACTTGTACACCTGCTCCTTGGTGTAGCCAAGATCCTTCAACGAGCCAGACAGCTCGCCCTGGTCCTTGGCACTGACCTTGGGCCCAGATATGGCCTTCACCAGGCCGGGTGGTCCGCAAACGAAAACCTTGATGTTCTCCTCCTTGGGCTCGGGCAGAACCGTCTTGAGCAGGTCCTTGCTGATGTAGCCGCTGGTGCCGGACCACCCTTTAGGCGCCTTGTCGAGGACGTAGAATGCACGGAATCGCTGAGGGTACGTGTTCTCAAGGTCGGCGAGCTCGCGACGGAGCAAGATGTCTTCCTCGCTGACGTTGCCGAAAACAAGAGTGACCTTGGTCTTCTCGTTGGGGTTGCTGAAGATGGCGCGGCAAAGCTGGTACATGGGCGTGATGCCAGTACCGCCCGCAACGAGGGCAATGTGGTCATGCTTGTTCTCCGACCAAGGATACTTGGGCAGCGGGCCCTTGAAGTCGAGGCGCTGGCCGGGAACCATGTCGTGCATATGCGTGCTCATAGGGCCGCCGGGGTACTTCTTCACCAGCAGATCGAGGAAGCCCTTCTCGTCTGTACGGCAAGACAAAGTCAGTTGCGCCACACCATACACACAATTCTCGACCCCATGTCGGCAAGGTATCTCGTTCGCAACTCACTTTCGTCGCTGATCGGTGTGTAAGGTCGGATAGTCGCCTTCTCATCTTCAGGGCCCTTGTACTTGGTCAAGATGGCACTGGCAACGTGCAGGCCAGACACCATGTCCGACTCGGGGAGCTCGAAACGGAACCGCTTCGTGTTGTGGTTGACCTTTTCAATGTCGGCCAGCTTGAGAGACACGAAGCCCTGGTCACCGCCGGTGAAGGCAGCCTTTACGGGAACAGCCTCCTGCACCTTAGCCGCAATAGGAGAGCTCCCGCTGAAGTACCAGTAGCCTGCGCCAGCGAGCGCCGCACCACCAACCGCATACAAGAGAGTGTTCGAACCGCCTTGAGATCCAGACTCGGTGGCATATCGTCGGGCTTGCTACATTATAGTTAGAGAGAAAATAGCTCTGCTTATTGACAATGACCCAGCTCTTGCGATAGGCCTTTTTGCGCCGTCCATTTTCCTTCTACAGTAACGGAAGGCGAAGAAAATAAAATAAAATAAAAGGGCTTGACAGGCAACGCGCGCGGAGGTTGATGACTGCTGGAGAAAACATACGGTCTTTAGCGACTGGGCCGCGCGGAAAGCAGACCGAGCATACATGTTGAAAGATTGAGGTCTCTTTGAAAAAACCAATTCGCGGAAAATTCAACCCAAACGATCGTCGTTTTGCCAGGAAAGAATTGTTCAGACCAACGGAGAGCAGTTGAACGAGCTACGGTTGACAAGCTGCCGGGACAACCCGCAGCTTCAATGTATGACCCTTACCACGTGACCCAATGTCCCGCACAGTTACGGTTGCAAGTGACGCAAGCGGGCCAAACACTCCGTGAACCACTTCAGAGTGCCTCTTTAATTAACCAAGCCAAAAGAATTGGCCCGAACCTTTTGCTCTGCGAACTTTATTTGGCTAATTTACTGCTGTCCTTGAAAAGCCTTGAAAAGGTCTAAGTTCGGCTTGCTCGGGCTTGATTCACGCAACAGAAATTTGACAGATTTAGGTAGACGTATGAGGGCTCGGACATGTTCGCCTGCCTCTTTTCGCGCAGGCATATGGATATATTTTTTTGAACCAACACAGATCATGCCTATGTTGCTGTACATAGCAAACTCATGTATCGTGATTCCAGCCTTCAACTCCACGAGTCCCTCGAGATGCGTAGCGTATTACTGCCTCGTTCGATTTTTGCTGTCTCTTCCGCCTCCTCTCCATTCCCCGGCCCCAGTAGTATAACCTGCTTGACCAAACCTGGTCTCGATTGCTCGGCCATTCATGTCAGACAATACCTAGCATTCAGGTATACGGACATGTGACTAACATTATTCTTTTGTTCTTGTTGTGAGAGTCGACTTGGTGAGCTTGTCATATTGGCCAAGAGACGGCACCCTCTCTGAAAGGGATGTTTTGGCCTGCATCCAGACCTACCAGTACTGGAGTATTATTTTCTCATCTCAGAATCACATTCATAGAACATGTGGTTCACCTCGAAGCAGCTGTTCGAGTGCTTGCGGTGTTTGTACGTTCCTGAGTAGTTGTATGCTCTGCCTCGTCCTCATTATTTGAGCCATGGCTCCCCCTTGGCAGTATTTCTGGCTCGCTATGCTGAGCGATCGTTGGCGTATTTGTCAGGCTACCACCTCGTTGCCCATGGTAATGGACAACCTGAGGAGGAGTTTGACCAGCCTGGATCCCTAGCTGCTCTGTGGGATAAGGATTCAAGTCTTTGCTTGATGTTGAAAATACAGATACCACGGGTTGATGATAACCATTGATTGACGTGATCGACGGCTGCCTTTCTTTTCCGCAATGCTCGGTCTGGGTTGGTGTGTCGGCTTCATTCGGTGACACGCATCCTTCACCAATGTTGCCAGTCAGACTATTCATGCCGCCCTCTATATCGCGAAGCAATCGCACATATTCTTCAGGTACCAGCCCGCTTTCCTGAGTTTTTGGATCTTCGGCCACCAGCCATCCCTGCCCATGCCGATACGAGACCCAAATAATTTGTCCTTCCACCAATGGCAGCTCGTTTTCGTTTTCGCGCTCAAAGTCGAACAGAGCCACAGCCTTGCCGTGGAATTCTTCATCAGGTGAGGTAATAGTGAATTGATAGTCTCGAGAATAGCGCGATTCGTCATTGTCCTGGTATCCGGGAGAGGACGATGGGTCCGAGTCTTCGTCTCCATAATGCTCGTGTTCCGGTTGCTGTAAGTAATGGTAACCCCGGCTATGGCGTTCCTGATCTGGAGGATAAGTCACATACTCGCCGCCTGGGCCATTGGCTTCTCCCCCCTGAGCTACATAGTATCTGTCACTTCCATCTGCACTTGTTCCTACATAGAACCCCTTTTCGCTGTCATAGTTGGACAGACTCATCACGTCGCCTTCTCGGCCTGGCCTTCCTCTACCTCGACCAAGTGTGGCTGAAGTAGATTTGTGTTTACGGTGACGGGGGGCCACCACAGGGCTCTGCAAATCCTCGTCTTCACTATATGGGGGGCCGTCCCCCATCTGAATAGGGGGAATCTCAAGGCCACGACTGAAGCCGTCAGAAGTCCATGAGTCCCAAGGCATGCGCTGGTCCCATGAGCCAGGTGGATCAGATAAATGTCGGGTTTCGCTCGCAGGCGTTGTAAGGCCTGACGGAGGACCAGACGGCTCTGGCGGCGGGCCATAGTGCATCGGATGGGTGCATGCATAAGCAAAATCACGTACAAGTGTGTACGACAGGCTTGACGAAAACATGGGAAACATGTGAGAGCCTGGTCGCGACCTCGACGGAACGGATCCCACAGAGTACTGTGAGAGCCGGCTTTTGGACGCGTGCGACATTGGGCGAGGCAAGTTACTTCGGCGCAACGGTGGCGAGGTCGTCAAGGGCGGCAAGGCGGGATGATTCGAATTCTGTGAAGGAGACGAGTTTTGTGGCGGCGAAGCCGCCGAGGACGAAGAATCCGTCATGGTTGCGGTTATTGCCATTCCTCGAGAGACGGTGAGACGGTCCGACACAACAATTCGAGCTTGAAGGCCACAAAGCTCCGGAGAGCGAGGTGCTCTCCCACGTCAGCCAAAGAAGCTTCCGCAAATGCCAATATATCAATTTCGTCCTGTAGTGGCGTGGATGGCAACCCGCGCAAGACTGAGACCCCGCAGGCGGGGCCAGAGCAGCGTGGTCAGATGTCTTGAAGGTTGATGAGGCAGCAATGTGGTCGACTGATTGATTCGAGCTTTGCGCGAATAGTATAACTGACAAGGAGAAAACAGAGGGAAGGCGATCAATAATAAGAGGGAGTAGGAACGAAGATAAAGTTCCAGAGAGCAGTGGAGAAGGATCCCAGGCGTAATAGTGGCCGTTCTAGCAATGGCAGGCTGAAGGTTTAGAGCAATGGTAAAAACAACTCGGTGAGCCGGAGGCGGATGTTTTGGTCGACGACAAGAGGGCGCGGGCGATGCAGGCCATGCGCAAAGAAGTATGAAGGATGAAAACGCGTGTTCTGGAAGAAGGGTCGCAGGAAGGAACTTTGGACTGTGGAGGGAGTAAGAAGAGGCGAAGGTGAAGTTGAGCGACGCAAGGCAGCGAGCGCAACCGGTTGGTGCGAAAGGTGCCTAAGTACCAGCCTAGGTACAGTGGGCGTACCTCCCAACCGTACCAAGATGTACACAAGAGTCTAAGCGTCTATAGCAAGTACCTCTGGAGGCAAAATGCAATCCTCAACAAAAGCCTGACAAACCTGGCTGAGCTAGCTGCCAGCTGCCAGCTGCCAGTTCTGCCAGTTGTCAGATGGAGGAGGAGCAGGAGCAGGAGCAGGAACATGGATGGGTTGAAGCAAGTTTGGGGTCCCAGCTCAGTGGCGGCTCCGAAGCCCCCTGTTCCTTTGTCCCAGTAGCGGAAATAGCTCTGGTACACCCACTATATTCCTGCCATTGGTCCGTTTGATACCAGCCGCCAGCCCGCACGCAAGACGCTCAGCCAGCCCTGGAATCGCCGCTGCACGGTCGACCTTGTTCAGAGCCAGCACAAGAAACAAGAGAGGGTCACAGACTCACAGACTCACAGACTCACAGACTCACAGACTCACAGACTCACAGACTCACAGACTCACAGACTCACAGACTCACAGACACCGCGTGGCACCCAACTGTAAGGTGCCCGTCAAACCCGGCCAGACTGGAACTGTCGACTAGTGTTCCAATCTTCCAATATCAAAATCACAATTGGTTTGGCCCGGGCCCCAATGCCAGTGCGTGTCGTACAGGACACAACCAAGCCGACAAGGACAAAAGAAGGAGAAAAGGAAAAAGAAAACAGAACCTGCTCAACAACGGTCTTGATGTGACCCTGAATTGCGACAGGCTGGCCGGCCTGCGTTTCCTCCACCAAAGAAACCACAACTCGTGGCCCATGGAACCTGCATGCCTGTCTGGTCCCGTCTTATTAATCTACCTGTCCTGGCCCCCTGCTTCAAAGCTTTCCCACAGTTCGGAACAGGCATGGGAAATGACATTTGATAGATCTGCGACACCGGTTCTCGCGTCGTGAAAGTGAATGAGATTTATTCCTCTGCCTTAGACTCTTTTCCGTTAAACCAGCCACCTTAGCCGACGAAGCCTTCCTTCGAAAACTGAAGGCTGGATCGTGAATTAACTAACTAACTGGTCGTCTTTCTGTTGCCAGAGGGCGACGAGACAAAGATACAGTTGTGAAGCAACAGAAGAGAG
Organism: Atkinsonella hypoxylon; assembly: GCA_000729835.1. NCBI lineage: Eukaryota > Fungi > Ascomycota > Sordariomycetes > Hypocreales > Clavicipitaceae > Atkinsonella > Atkinsonella hypoxylon. The sequence continues at coordinate 14,257 of JFHB01000041.1, read as the reverse complement.
AAGGGAGGTGATGCTTCCGACCGCCAATCGCTGCGACATGGAAAAAATATATATACGGAGTACGGAGTAGCCTCGGGAACTATCGACATGAATACTTTACTTCATACATCTAATCTACATCGGCATTCAGGGCCGGCAGCCCTAGAGCAAGGCATGCTCGGCGCTCGCCCGCCTGCTCTGCGAGAGGAAAGCCAGACGGTCCGGTCGCTTATCCTCTCTTGCGGGAATATGGAATAGAATCTACTTGATAATCGCTTGCACATGCTTTCAGGCATCTCAGGTTTCCGCGGCAGTGTTGTTTCATGACCGATGACGTGTTTGGCTAAGAACAAAGGGTTAGTCGTCGGTAACGGCACTGCCAAGTTGCAGGGAATGGCTCGGCACGTAACGTCAAGGCCTCCTGCATATTTCAATCAGATGAGTTCTTTGTTAACAAGCTGTGAAAAGATGCTTGCCCGTGCCCGACGATTACCTTTCATATGCATAAGGATCTATCTGCGCATGCAAGTTTGCGAGACGACCAACAATAGCATGACGACGAATCGCGGGTCCGCTGAAGAGAGTCCTGTGATCATGGTTACGGCAGGGTCATTAATTGCTTTAGGAACTTTATAATTGATAAAATCCAGTACCCTTCAACCTGTGCATGACCTTGTGTGCACTAAAGCATCAATTTTGAAGTAAATAATGTTGATGCAAGTTGTGGACTCGACTATAAAAGGAAGACTGACTAACGTTTTGTTGCCCCGCGATTTTGCCATGTACGGAATATACTAATTAATATTGGATCCGGCAACCCGGGGTGGGCGGGCAGATACTTCATCCGGAGTCCCATTGTATGGAGCAGGAGGACATCTAGGCCACCCCACGACTGGGCTTTGCCCAAGTTTCTGGCGACGGTACCGTACAAGGCTTTTTTAAATGCTAGTTCTATTTTGGGACGCTTGCATGTTGTCATCCAGGGTGCCAGGTCGATTTTGATTGGACACTAATATCCCCATGTGTTTCAGGTTATCTCAGGTTATCCCTTGGAACGCTGCAAGGGCCCAACTTGGTCACGGGCGCCACTGGAGGTAGTAGATATCCAAACTACCTACCTAGGTACCTAGGTAGGTAGGTAGGTACGCAAAACAGGCTCTGAAACCCATAATGATCGCCGGCCAAGCCGTAGCTTCAAGTACATCAGTACTTACTCGTGAATCAGAAAGTGCGCCCCACATTTGCTGCGACCAGCCGATTCTTTCTTACCGCACTCGCAGGGGTAAACATGGTCGCGAGCCAATCATACTCCACCCCACTCAATTGCCTTTCATGGCGTATAACTCGCCATTACTCCGATGTTTAGCCGTAGCGCGTCCTAACCCTCCTCGCACACTAATAATGTTTGCTCTCAAGTTCCAATTTGTCCAGACCGAGCTTGTTCATCAAGGGTATCAAGGACTAACAACGGGGGCAGGAAGTGAAGCAGACGATGCCTGTGCAATCCTGGCCCGGCTACCGAGACGCTCCTCGGCCACGTGTTGAACGTGATATTACTCGAGTCTACTAAACTGCCAGCGAAAACAAGGTGCGTTGTTGGCTTTGCTCCATTTTGCTCAACTGTGTAATGCTTCATTCTCCTCTTTTGAACACACCTACCTCAAATGATGATGATCCTTTGAATATTGGAGCTGTCTGAACTTAATGTTGAATGACACTTTTTACGCTTATAGATCTGATCCGAGGGAATTTTCTTTTGTTCAAATGGGCAACGATGTTGTTTACCTTGTACCCGAGTCCACAACTAATCATGGGGATAGGGAAAGCTCAATCGAACTCCCAGGCTCGCGACGGATAGACAGTCGGCTCTACATGAATTTTTTATCATTTTCCGTGTGAAAGTTTTGACGTATCGTCTGACGATGGATGCCGTAAACGAAGCATCGGATGCGGCGACGCAAAATAGTTCCAGCAATGGCTCTTCGGGATTCAAATTGAAATTTTGTACCGTTTGCGCAAGCAATCAGAATCGGTGAGCGCGAAATCAGCCTTACACTCGACCTACGAGGCGGCTTTGCTGTTCTACAAGGGCTAATGGCGGTTCGATACAGTTCTATGGAAGCTCATCTACGCTTGTCCCAAGCGAATTATCCTGTCATCTCATTCGGTACCGGTTCCCTTGTCCGACTCCCTGGCCCGACAATCACACAACCAAATGTCTACCAGTTCAACAAAACCTCATACGATAGTATGTTCAAAGAGCTCGAATCTAAGGATGGACGACTCTACCGTGCAAACGGTATTCTCAACATGCTCGACAGAAATCGAGGAGTCAAGTGGGGACCAGAGCGATGGCAAGACTGGGCAATTGGCATTCCTCGACTCCAACATAGTACAGACAAAGGGAGCGAGGGCACTGAAGGCGGTGTTGTAGATGTTGTCTTCACATGTGAAGAGCGCTGCTGGGATGCCGTCATCGACGACTTGCTTAATAGAGGGTCGCCGCTGAACCGGCCTGTCCACGTGATCAACGTAGACATCAAAGATAACCATGAGGAGGCTCACATAGGTGGTCAGGGAATCCTGGACCTAGCCAATTCTCTCAATGCAGCCGCTGCCGAGGAGCGAGAAGCTGTCGGGGCCGCCACATTTGATAGCGGGAGTGCGGCTGGTCGGGCAAGTTTTGATGAAAAAGTGCCAGACATTATTGGCGCTTGGCAAGAGCGCTGGCCAAACTTGCCATCTACCTGGACGCTGGCCTGGTTTTGAACGTGCTGTGTATGGAAACGAGCACCCTAGGCATGCTTAATACCAGCGTTTAGGCGGCACTTAATAACCATGATGGACTAGGTTCTCTTACACCAGCGTCTGGCGGGCGATTAGACTCCACATTACTATGCACAAAGCAGAGAATTTATATACAGTTGGTAATAGAGAGATCCGGAACCACTTACCATTCTGGCAGTAACAAGTGGCCGCAGGTCAACCGACTCCCCCGTTACCATCAGACCCGTATTGAATATTAGAATATAGTTTTTAAATAAGCAGTGCCCCTTCAAGATTCTGTATGCTGTTCAAGAAAAAATCGTAGCCTGAACCCCTTGCCATGCTGCTTGACACGGCCAGCGGACTGCACATGCAAAACTTCCGCGGCAACAATCACAACTAACTATATGCCAGGGCAGTGCCATAATCCAATGGCGTCCATCTGACAATACAAACAGACGTCGACTAAATTGACTACTTAGGTGGTTTTGGGCTCAAGCTCCCCCCGCTTCGGAAACCATACACGCAGTCTCATACTGATTACAGGCGCGGGAAGATGCATACACGAGGTGCCGCTTCACTTGTGGAGAAAAGTGTGCCAAGAGATGACTGTAACGCATATTGGAAGCTTACCTGAATAGATGAACAGAAGTCTCATTGTGATTAGACGAGAAGTCCGGAATGATGCATTTTACATGCATTTTGCAGAAAAGACTGGCACTCACTACGCCTGGCACCTATGCATAGCGTACGATCCTAGTTATCCGTGGATAAACAGACGTTTTCGTACTTGGGTCGCTTGTTCGGCACATGCACACGAAGGTCTAGTCAGACTCCATGAGCAAGACAAGCTCTTATTATATGATAGAAGAAGCGTCGCTAATGAACGGTAATCTCTAACACGTCTTGTCAGGTAGGTCATGAGCTCGAATCCAGTTGTAGTGCGATATAGAACTGGATCGGTCACAAGGCGTCTGCTCGTGGTTTTTCAGAGGTACCACTCGCATACTTGGTGTTTTACCTTGGTACTAGATAAGATCATCTCTGGGCATCATAACATTCAAGTCCTTCTGCGCAAGAACGCATCCTGCTTCAACAAGAACAAAGCTCGTGATCGGCCGCAAGATAGGAGAGTCTCCTTCGTACGACATTCCGGTAGCCTTTTCGACGATCGGGCGCCGCGGTCTCACTATGTAGTGATACGGTCCCTGCGGATAAAAACGCTCTTTCAACTGTCAGGGTCTGTCACCACGCTGGAGTAGATGCTATCAACGGCAAAAGCACGATACTGCCCGGTGGGAGAAATTGTCATATCAGTGGCGTCGAATATCGACTAATATCGGACTTCAAATATTTCTCAACGTTGGATGTGAAGCTTCGGAGGAGATTCTTGAACTGTTCTGACACGACACCGAAGGGTTAGTTATGTCGACCTACATGAAGTTGGAGGGACAACGTTGTTTGGTCGGACTACATCGGTTACTGACGTCAACTGTAACATCGAAAAAAAGTTTCTTCAAGCTACTAATATCAGTAATAAACACCCACTTCTACTCAAGTACGTTTTTACATCGCTTCGTCATATTGACAAATATGCGGTCGAGTCTACGTCATGGTTTATCACGGTTATCCATGATTAATACAGGTCAGCCGAGCATGAGAAGGACAGAGCTTTGGGGGCGCGTTCAGAAGCGGCCAGATACAATTCCTGGTACTTCTTGTTCGTACGGTTCGCTGCTTGGTAGTTGACAAATCGCTTGATTTTCGCGTTGGCGTTGTTTGAGCGATATGGAAGTGCGGGGACGAATGGCGTTGTCTCGCATTGAATCCTGCATTCAGTCTTGAAATAGTATTGGATAGGAATCATGCGTCCTGTCGCTGTACCTGTCGCTGTACCTGTCGCTGTATCTGTCGCTGTAAGATTCTTGATGACTCGGAAATCAATCATGAGATGGAGTACAACTTGACTGGAAGCTTTTGAGGGCACAGAAGCAACTTGTCTACGGTTGCGTTGCGCTGGACTTTCCATTGCGAAAGAGGAACCCCCCACTTGCGCTGGATGACTTGATTTCACGCTTCTGTTGCTCCTTGCTAGCCAGAATGCTGGCAACAATCCCCATGCACTGTCCTTGTTGTTGATGTGAAGACAATAGGTGCTCTGACCACCATATGATTGTGTATAGAGCTGAATAGCATCGCTAGCGTCATACAAAGCACAGTATTTGTCGATTGCACGCTCTGTTGCACGCGTTCAACACTGTATCATCGATGGATGACCAAGGTTTGCGCCGCGCTGAGTTGTACGCAGCAGGTGAAATGGCAGCTCGTTCAGAGGCAATCTGAGAAGTGGCGCCATGAGGCGTGTGGAACTGACGTATTATTATTTTGGCACCACTTTAATGCGAATGTTAGACCAAGCGGTCCCGTCCGGCTGCGGAGCACAAAAACCCGCACACGGCGAAGCAAAGAGGAACCAAATTTGCGAATGGCTTCGAGTCGAGCGTGTTTAGGATGGGGACAAGAAAGAGGGGACCCAGCGACAGTCAGGGTTGGCGTGATGCCCTAAGGCAACACACTAGAGAATTGTCTTGGGAGATTGCCAGCCGATGTGCCGTTGGAGTTCCTTACTCGTTCAAGGCCATGTGGAGGGCACAATTGAACGAGTTCATTGGCCACGATGAAGGAGGGTTAATTAATTTCGAGAGTGTGTGTCTTGAAAATATCCGTCCCTCACAGCAATCAAATACTCCGTAGTCTGTCCAATCAGGTCTAATCAGGTCCAATCATGCACGGCAGTCTTGTTGCACGGCTCCTGCCATTCTCAGGCTCAGAAAGAGCGGTTCTCTAAGATACCGAACAGTGATGGCGGCTAACGAATGAACCTGGTCCCTCTCTGGCCAAGCTTCTTTCTGGCTTTACCATTCCCATTAATCTTTTTCACTTGAAATGCTGCCGCACCGTCCTGCTGACAGCTTTACCTGGCCAATTCGCGCCGGAGTTCGGAGATATTTTCTTTGCAACCAGTCTACTTTAAGCAGGCGATTCCGATCCTTTCTGGAAATCTCTGCAAGGACTCGTCTGCGCTTTGACGGAGACTAAACAAGCAGAAGCTGATGGGAACCCGAATTGAGGGCGGGAATAATATCTAATACTACCCACTCAGCAGAGGCCCCGGGCTGGCTTAGGAGGCCCTGGCTAGGATGGCTAGGATCGGTCAACCCCTTGTTTTCTCACGTGTGGCACACTTTCCCTCGAGGGAGTGCAGGCTAGCAGGAGATCAGTGTTCAGCAGCGAATCACACAGCTCGGTAGAACGCCTCGGACAAGAGAGGCGGGAGCCCGCCGGTCGATCAGAAGGCCAGACTCTTTCGCACAAACAGTAGGTGCGCTTTTGATGAGATTTGTCAGGGAACAGACTTTGTTACTTCATAACAGGTGACGCAGCGCTAGGTAGGAATTGGCAGTCACCACCAGGTGCATTCATCCCTGCTCATCTCTCGCATTGTCCGTGCTCGCTCCTTCCGTAAGCGTTCCCATGCATTTATTCAAGCGACTAGCGTCAATTTCCCGAGCCCCTCGCGCTAAAATTTTCTGCCACTGCCACTGCCACTGCCACTGCCAATGCTAATGCTAATGCTAATATTAGCATTCATTCATTGTCGCCAGTTGACGCTCAGCAGCCTTTGCAGCAATTGGATAAACATAATAGCAGAGGCGCTGTCGCCGTCACAAGCCGCCCAAGACTCCCAAGACCCGGCATCACTCAATCGATTTGCAACTGCCTAAAAGTCGCCCATTCATTTGCTGGCCTCCTGCCTGCAGCTAATAAAGCTATTTCAAATCAAGCACGCCAGGGATTAAAGGGGCAGTCGATGCTTGATTTGCAGCCACACGCTCAACTGGAGCATCCAACACAAGACTGGAGTCTTCCTTGACCTCCAGCCTCCCAAAGACATCTGTCTGGTGCATTTGTTTCAGAGGCAACTTTTTGCACACCATTTATTTCTATTGTCTCCATCACCTCCATACACTCTAAACTCTTTTTTTTATCTCTTGAGCACCATCGCTCAACTGGACCATCGCAGCTTTTTGCCCACTTGTGCCGCCCTGCCAAATTGCTTCCCGTCTATGCCTGACGCGGCTCCGGTACATCGCGACAATCCCTGGACAGTCAGGATTGCCGGTGCACAATCCAAAAAGATCAAGCTGCCCTGTCTCCCGAGCCGCCAGGGGCAGTACACTGTGGAGACCCGCTGTTCCATCCAAGTCGAACTTGCTTGGCGCCTCCTTGGTGTAAGACATTTTCGCGGTAGCATCTTGAAGTCTTGCTCCGCGCAACACTCTCTCCGCCTTTTCCTTTCTCGATCATGAGCGCCGCGGGCCGCAATGTGCCGTTATCTCCTATCTCTATAGGTGGAAGTGAGTGGTCGTTATCCAAATATCCACCTCGCGACGACGGTCCACACCAATCCGCCCGTGGTAACCTAGCCTCCCCCCCTAACTCGGGAGGCTTCAACAGCACCATGAGCATGAATGGGTTTCCCTTGGGACCAAGAAGCAATGGTGGCCCTTCACCACCGCCTTCCGTTGGCCGGTCGAGTACTGGCACGAACCTTTTCTCTGGAGGTAGCGACAGCGGTCGCAACAGCACCCGCGTCTTGGACGAATCCGCCCTGAACGAGCACTACATTGCTCTTAAAGCCTTTCTTCATGCTAGAGGCAATGATGCGAGGCAACAACCGAATAAAGCACGGGATAAACTCTTGCGACTGTCGCCGGTCCAATTCTTCGAGCTCAGTACCGACGTTTTCGATGAGTTGATCCGACGTCAGGCCATGGCCAGGGCTGCCCCCAAAGGGCCAAATGCGCCTCCACAGTTCCTTCTGCCAGAATCGACGTTCCATCCCAAGCGAAACCAAGCCCGTCAGAGGCTATCTTCCGTCGGCCCCCCGCGCTTTCGTGACCTCGCCGCCGATGTCTATCATGAATTAGAGAGACGGTTTCCAAATTTTGTCGGCCGCGATATTCCCCGGGGTGGAAGCTCTATGTCGATGCGTAGCGGTCCTATCGGCCGAAATGGAACACCTCCCAATGGCATATTTCCACCCCGAGGCCAAAGCCGCATGAGACGACCTTCCGATGCCAGTTCGATTCGTGGCCCGCCACCTCCTGACGCGTACGGAATCCCTCCGTCTCCAAGCCTACCGAACGGAGAGTATGGACGACCGACGCCCAAGCAACTGAATCAAAATAACACCATTGTTCCCAATAAGAGCACTATGCTTGAGGAAGATGACGACGCTGGTGCAAGTTCAGAAGTGAGAACCTCTATAATTCTTCCTTCGCGAGACGGCCAGCAGATGGACATGATGAAAGTGCTATAGCTGGCTGGCTTGGTAACTCGGTAACTGACTGATATATAATATAGGCCGATAAGAGAATGATGGAAGAATACCAAGCGCAAATTAGGGAATTGCAGGACAAATTGTCCAGCATGGGAGACGACATGAAGAAAAAGGAAGACGAGATGAACGGTTTACTAGATGCGGAACGCTTGAGAGCCACTGCTGCCCAATTGGAGAAGAATGATTGGTCTGATGTTCGCTTGGACCTTGAGAACAAGCTTGCTGAAGCCCAGGATTTGAACGTCGCGATGAAGCAGGAGCTTGATCGTATGCGAGCGGACCTGAAGAATCAGGCATCTTTGAGATCAGACGCTGCTATCCAACGAGAAAACGATGAGCTGCGACAGTCCTTGCAGGAGCAAAATCGAGTTACTGAAGAAGTGCGCCAGAAGACCAAAGAGGACCTTGATGAAATGAGGATGCTTACGCAGAGAAGCAATGCAATACAGCTCAAGCAGAAAGAGTTGGAAGAGACGATTAAAAATCTGGAACGCGAATGCCAAGACTGGAGGAACCGATACGCTCGCGCCAAGGCACAGCAAGGTGGTTTGCGGAGTTCAATGCAAGGGATCAATCTGGATCATGATGCAGCCAGATACGTCCGGGACAAAGGTTTTATCGACAGCAACGGCATAATAAAGGACGTACAAGTCACGAAATTTCAGATGTCCATTGACGAGCTTCTACAGACTGCTCGGAGAGAGGTGCCCGAAAAAGTGGTTGATGCCATGAAGCGAGTAGTGGTCAGCGTCCGTCGAATTACGAGAGAGCTAGATGAGTCCACTCCGCACGATGACAAGGTGATTCAGCAACGGGGCAAATTGAAGGCGAGAGTTTCATCCACAGCCAATGGACTCATCACTGCATCAAAGAACTTTGCAGCTGGAGCGGGCATGTCTCCTATATCTCTCCTAGACGCGGCTGCCTCTAACCTGTCGGTTGCTATCATTGAGTTGCTTCGTGTCGTCAAGATTCGACCATCACCACCAGGCGAGCTCGAGGAGGACGACGGCATCGTGACTCCCGTTGACTCTGCGAGCTTCTTCTCACCTCGCAGCACGGCACAAGCATCCACCCAGGGAAGTCTTCCGCCTCCACCGCCGTTCCAAGGACTTGGCGGCGTAGGGGCTCGCGCCAGCGCTGAATCCTCGGCCTATAGCCCGATCAGCTCGCCCAGAGAATCTGTCGATCGCTATGCGGGGGGTGAGTTGAATGGCATGACCAGCGGCGCGGGATACCTTGGTTTTGAGAAAGGGCCCAACGGCTATGGCAACAGTCGTCCCCACGATCTCAAGGTACACCCTTACAACACATACGGTGGCCTATGATTCTCATCAAGACAACTGACGGTAGTTTAGATCTACCTTGATGACCAGATTGCACTTCTCGTCTCAGATATACAGCACCTTGTAAGCTGTGTCCGTGAAGGCACCGACATGAAACAAATCACTGGCGAGATTCTGTGCATCGATGCCATTATTGGCAAGATCATGGAAGAGACTCGAGCCTATGGATACAGCAACATGGTGTCAGGGCTTGGCGAAGTTCGTGACCGGCTCTTGGAGGCCAACCAAAGCGGCCAAAGCTTGTCTCAATCAGACGAGCGAGCATGGCGAATGTGGAAGCAGACGTTACCGCCGATTGCGTTTGAGATAGCTCGCGAAACAAAGGAGCTTGTTCAGAGAGTGGGCGGGCTCACTCCACCAAGCAGCGCCGATGCATTTTCGTAACAAATTCGTGAACCGCGAAATAACGATACTGAACAGCGCTGTTATGAAGAGGAAGGACCAGGAACAAGAAGAGATGCTAGAAGAAAAAAAAGAGGGAAAAGGGCGATGCTAACAAACAACATTATGTGCGTGTTATGATGACTAAGTGTCTTGCTTCTCACAACTTTGGGTCAGGACAGACCATGGTGGGCCTGATATACAATTTGTGGAAACAATGGCGAACTTGATATACCTATTCGGTTTGATTCCTTTGGACCGTCTCTCGTTGTACAATGGTAAGTAATTCTGTGCTGGACATTATGATTTTCGTTCGCAAATGGATTAGGAAACAAGCATTATTAGGCGCAAGGAGGACGAAACGCATTGGGATTTTCATAAGGGTCGAGCTGGAAGATGGAGAGTGCTTGTTGGCCATAGACGAATGGAGCTTACTGTTAATGTTGGTTCAAGTGTTGTTTTAGCAGCGGACACTGCCCGAAGGGAGGCAGAAAATATCATATGATATCATGCTCGTGGAAAAGCAATGTTTTGGACTGGTCAGTCGTGTTCAGGAATCTGTGTTCCTTGGTGATGGGTCGTGGCTCGTCAATGAAAGGTGATGGATGACATGTCATTGGCGGTCCACGCAGTGGATAACCCGTGACCAAGATCAAGGATCAAGACTAAGGGTCGGAAGGAGGCACAAATTTGGAAGCTTGGAAGTCTAAGCATGCAGCTAGGGGTAGCTAGGGGTGAGCGGGCCGCATGCACAGGGGTCAAGCACTAAGCCTGTTGCCTCGTCCGTCCAAGCTAGCCTTTAGACCCGGGAACATGGTTAGGCGCTTGAGGAGAAGGAAGCAAAGTGAGAAAAAGACGAGCCGATCGTGTGAAACGATGGGAAGGGCGCGAAGCATATCGGAACTTTGGAGCGCTGCGAGTGGTACAGAGGGATATGGTCGGCCGTCAGTAAAACGAGGCGTTGGACACAAGCATTGTGTATGTATGTATTCAATGTTATTTCTTAGTCGTAGACAAGTCGAGGCCGAAGCCCCGCCCCCGCATCGACAAGGACCGACTCGGGTGGTTTGTCTGAACTCGCTGCTCAGGGATGGTAGGTTCACGTGCGAGGGGGGGGGGGAATGAAAGAAAGAAAGAAAGAAAGAAAGGAATAAAGGAATAAAGGAATAAACTCCAAAGACCCATTTGTGCATCCGCTGCTCGTGCAATGCGTCCGGGGCGAGCATGACTCGACGCATACAGTCAAGTCATTCATTATATGTACCTAGGTAGGTAGGTTAGGCAAGTGCCTTGGATATGTAAGGTAGGTGCGACTTTCCTCAGCGGGCATAAGCGTCAGAGCCAACCGTATTGAGTCGACATGAGAGAAGAGGGAAAGCGCAAGGGATGAGGTGAGGTGCGGCAGCGGCAGCGGCAGCGGCAGCGGTATAGAGGACGGCGCAAATTAGCGAGGGAGAAGACGGGCGGGAGGGGATGAGGGCTGGATGAGGCCAGATGAGGCCAGATGTGCATGATCACACACACACAATTTACGTTTCACCGAGTCCTCGTGGCTTTTCCCTCGACGTCCCCATCCACGCTGCCGCTCTGTTCTTCTTCCTTGCCGTGCTGCGGTGCCTTTATATTTCTCGGATTTCCCTTGGCTAAGGGCGGAGATGGTTTGCATCGATGCGTGTCGGACACTCCGATTCTCATCCTGTGACGACATCATTGCGACTTCTCCTCGCATTCCCTACTCCTATTCCGGACAGCAAGACCAGGATGACCAGGATGACCAGGATGGAACGTCGCTGACAACACGGCGCGGATGCAAATCGTTTGTCGTCTCTTAAATTGAATCGATCCCTCTCGTCGGCGTGTTTGCTCATGCACCATGCCCCATGCCCCATGCCCCATGCCCCTTTGTTCAGAGTTCTTGTTCACGGTGATTGCCGCAAGCGTAGTCGTTTCGTTTACCTTCGGGCCCCATCACCCATCACCCATCACCCATCACCCACCACCCATCAACCAAAGGCGGAACAATAGAAATTGAGTCGGCTTCACCGTCATTCGTTCTATACTTGGCCTGGCTGTCGCACTCAGTAGTTTTTTTTGTAAATTTTGAAATCGCCGTTTCTCGCTCCGGCATATGCTACCACATGCTACCACATGCTACCACATACTACCATATTCTTCTCTTTTCTTTTTACATTGGTGCTCCAGTCCGCTGGCTTACCTGAAACTTGCTTGCGGCAACGTGGGCCGGAAATAGCTTAGAACACAGCAGGCACGAAAGGACTTGTCGCAAACAGAAGTTCAGTGCGAAAAGAAGTCCTGGCGGGCCTGTGGCGGCGCACATTCTTCTTCCCGCGCTTCGCAACACATTGCCACGGTGGTTGATTCTGAAAGCCGTCACTTTGTTATAAACGGCACGACCTTGCCTACGCGAGCATAAGTTCTGGCACAAGAACAAGCGAATTGAGGCAGAGATTTTGCAGGCTTAATTGGTGCTTTAAAGGATGGATGTTGAAGCTGGACCGGCGGGTGCGACGCAACCGACTGCCGAGCGACTCGATGTTGCGCTGCCTGGTTGGGAACGAACCGCGGTCAAGGATGTGCCTGCGACTACTGAGCGAGATGATGCGCAACAGAATTCGAGCGGATGGCAGGATGAGTCGCAAGCTGAGGGCGAACGGCTTGGACTATCCGAAATTGACACCCAAGCTATCGCTTCAAGCATGAATGCTCAGGCTGGTCCGTCGCAGGTGACGGGAATCGATGTGCCATCATCGCCAGAGGCTGTGATGTTACAGTCATTCGAGCAAGACGCACCCGAAGAGACGGCCTGGCCAGCGTCGTCAGAAATGGAACAGGACGACGCCAGAGACGGGAAACCAGATTCGGCTCAAACCCTTTTCAAAGCGACGGACATGAGAGAAACCACGTCTACCGAGAAGGATATTCCGGGAGCTACACCAGCTCTGCCCAGACCCAATAATTCAACAACAACACCATCGCTGACAGTAGCAACGGCCATGTCACCAAATCTGCCTACCGCCCTATTACCTCCCATAGAGTCCCCTCAGCCTGTCCCTGCATTGCCAAAACAAACTAGCCCAGCATATTTCCCTCCCGGCAGCCAATTGGCCAGTTCATCTGATATTAAACTTGATTATGACGGGGCTGAAGGCCATCGTATCCTACGTCTTTGGCCTACCAGCGAGCAGTGGGATGATTTCCCTGCTGTTCTAGCTTATGCTAAAAGTCTCAATGCGGAAGCAGATGGCTGCTTCAAGGTCATTATTCCTGATGAACTGCATGCTGCCCTGCCAGAGAAGCCCGCACAACACGTCGCCGCAAATGCTTACAGAGTGAAGCTCATTCGACGAACGACCTGTTGGCAGGTGAGCACAGTACCGTCGGAAGGAGTGTTCGCGTCTTCGCAACCAGGACAAGAGTTCACTCAATCCGCCGAGATGGCACTCAGGACGCTGAAGCATCTTTTCAGAAAGAATCAGAACAGGCAACTGCGCAACATTCGCTACCGGGTGGATGTGCCCGCATGGACGAAGGCCCAACGGCGCTTGGCTGGCGTTCCCGAGCAAAGCCCCATCTACCCCCTGCGAGGCGACAAACTCGATCAGACAAAGGCCATCATCCCCGGCATACACACTCCGTACGTGTACGAATCAGGTCCCTACTTCGGCGCAACCTTCCAGATCCACGCCGAAGATTTCCGCCTCGCCTCCCTCAACCACCTGTACAAAGGCCGCAAGATATGGATCGTCATACCCGCCACGGCCGTCGACATCGCAGAGGAAGCACTCGGCCGCGGCGCCGGCTGCTCGCAGTTCATGCGCCACCGCGCCGAATTCTTCTTCCCCGACAAGCTCGAGAAGCTAGGCATCCCCTATCGCATCGTCGACCAACGGCCCGGCGAGACGATTGTCATCCTGCCCGACGCCTACCACGAGGGCTTCAGCTGCGGATACACCATTGCCGAAGCGAAGAACTACGCCGACCCAGCCTGGACGACGAGCTCGTACCAGCCGTGTCAAACGAGCTGCAAGCTTGCCACCGCCATCCCCGCCGCCTTCATGAGGCCCCTTGCCGAGGGCGAAGAGCGCCTCGACCTCTGCGCCGCGTACGGAGACGGTCTGTCGATCCCCATGGTGGACAGTGCACATATTCCACCACCGGCACCGGCACCGGCACCGACGCCCCTGACGCCCGCGGGATTACACCCCGATCCGTTGAAGAGGGGCTGTGACGAGGAAGCATGCGGCATTTCTTCAGACAAACGAAGCAAAGTGTAACGAAGCAAAGTGTAATAGGCCTTGTGTATCAGCAATTTTTTTTATTTTTTTTTTGCATCGGAGTTGGAAGATTATTTCTAGAGCGG